>ML677366.1:5651747-5779505 GCA_007922305.1 Dermatemys mawii | reverse complement strand
ACACACACACACACACACACACACACACACACACACACACACACACACTTTTAAAGACACTGCGCTGGATCCTGTAATTCCTTGCATCCTGAAAACTTCTATTACAGCTGACGCGAATGTTTGGTGCACACAGAAGCAGAGGATCTGTCTCATCTACCAAGAGAGATTCTGACCTTCAGAAGAAAGTCCAGTGCGCACAATGACAAGCAGAGCCCACTGCTTTCTCAGGCACAGCTGCTTTATTAATAAAGTCAGGCGCCTTCAGAAAGGAAACAGAGAACCCCGTTTCAGAGGTAATTTTTCCACTGACCCCAGACGGAGTTGCAGGAAAAGGCCCAGCTGCGCTTTCGTTAGTTCCTACAACGAACACCAAACTTAGCTCTTGCAGTCCAAAAGGCCGTTGCCTAACTCTTTCTTCTTGTCTTTCACAAACAAGAGGCCTCCACTGCCATGTTGGGGGACAGTTTAGCAGGGATGTTTATTCAAGGAAACGACTTAAAAGATTCAAAGTTTTTAAATAGAGGGGAAACTGGCAATTCTCTCTGGACATCTAGTCCCTTGTACAGAAATGCGCTGAAAGCAGCCCACAGTCTCTTTGGTTCCCTCGGCTGCATTTAGCTGATGAAGTTTGCTAATTAGGGACGGGCCTATTCATTCCCTGCCCCGATGGCTCACTGGCTCCCTTGCCGTGCCAATGTAAGCAGCACAAAGCCCGTCTCACTGATGCCAATTTTATTATTACTGCTCCAATTATGCTCCCAGGGCCTATTGGTGCCAATTACCCAAAGGGCCCTCGAAAGGCTGCCCCGGCTTCACAGTACGTGTTCACGTTCAGAATCTAAAAACAGCCCAGTCACATTTTATCCGCTGAAAGGCTCCCCGAAGCAAAACACGGTTTTGTCTCCCTCAAAAGCCGCCTGGGTGTTGCACTATAATGAAAACAGACTGACTGACCTGCATTCATGCCTCCTCTGACCAAAGCAGAGCCTCTGAAATTCACTGAGCTCATTCCTGAACCTGGATTACAGAGTCGCTGAGTTCTCAGGCTCAGTAGCACTGAACTGATCAATGGCCCCGCTCTCCGTAAGCTTGCTCAGAGTTTCGCTTTGTGTGTTATTTTCGCAGCTTCACAGAAGCTTCCGAGAGGAACGCTGGGAAAGGAGTCTGGTTTGAGTGGGGGAGAATCAAGGCAATAAGGAAGATGTTGCAAAATGCTCTGCAGTGGACAACCTGCCTCGGAAGAAATAGCACAAAGAGAGGAAGGAAAAGCCAAGTCTCACTGTGCCCGCATACACTGTTAACACAGTCACAACATTTAAACATCATGGCCAAAATTTTACAACGATGAGAGGCTAAAGTCAGGCTCCTAAATCCCCATTTAGGCACTTAACTAAGTGGCCAGATTTCCAGGAGTGCAAGTATCCAACAGATCCCATTGACACCAGAAGCTGCAGTCGGTTGCTCAGTACTTGTATAGCAATTGCCAGACTGGATCAGACCTGAGGTCCATTTAGACCCGTCTGTGACAGTGGCCAGTGCCAGGGTGCTTCAGAGGAAGATACGGGAAACCAAACAGCAAGTGCCATGAGATAATCTGCTCCTCATCCTGTGATTGTGAAACACGAGGTCTGATACCGCAAACTCTCTGCATGGGGCAGCAGTTCTAACTCTGGAGATTCTTAGCATCAAGTTTTGCTACTTGTGCAAGCTAGAAGCTGGGATTTGTATCTGCGACCCCTGGTATACAAATCCGGATCATTTCCACCGATAATCAGGCTGGTGTTGGGCACCTGTTTCTCATAACTGAGGCCCAGAAGTTCAGTATCTGAAAACTTACAGGCTTGACATTTTATCAACCTGTCAAGATTTGCTATCCAAGCTAGCAGGCTGGGTGAAAATAGATATATTTTGTTGCATCCCCTCATATACACCGGACCCTCTCTATAGCCCGCGTCGCTATTGCGCGGGTTCGCGTACAGCGCGATCGTTGCCAGGGACCCCAAAATTAAACATTTAAATTGGGATCCATGGCAACGCACCCCCGGGTTAATGCGGTCCCTGCATTAGCACGGGACTGTGCATGGATCCCGAACCCCGAGCTATAGCGAGGGTCCGGTGTATGTGTATGTCTACATTAAATTGATCCAGAATAATCTAGTCTGCATCACTTCAAATATGGCATCTAGATGGCTGTAATATTTCCAAGATACTAATAGATCTTTTTGCACTCATTTTTTGAAGTGCTCGTTTGGGCATTGACTTTCCCCCCGTTTCTCAGGCTAAGAAGAACTTGGTACCGCTCCCACAGTAAGGTACTACTTACTAGCCATTAATATGGATGGCAGAATTAGGCCCTCAGTGTTTCTTTTTCTTCCAGATCCCAGCCCTGGTTGTTGCATTCCATTACTGGTGATCAACTGCTAGAATCAGATTGAGAACGTCCACTGAAATCAATGAGTCTCCTTGGAGCTCAGCACACAGCTGGGTTAAGCCACATTTGTGTTGATGACAATGTCCCATTTCTCCAGTTTCCTGCACATTGATTTTCCTGAATCTGTTCCCTTTTTAATACTTCGCAGCTCCTTATCCAACCCCTCGTCTCAATTGAATTGCAACGTTCTCGCCAAGTGCCCCGAGTCCAGACTGTGCGTGCATGACTCGCCCATGTAGCCTCAGCAAAATCAACATCTGCTTTCGGGAGCGGGCACTCACCAGTGCAAGGGCTGCACAGTCTGACCTGAACTTAGCATGCTCGTACTTCGACTCTCGATGGGCTTCCACACTCCCCTGCCTTCCCCACCTCCTTTGCAATCTATCCCTTCCCTTTTCCAAGCCCTCTGGAGCACGTCATTCCCCAGGAAAGCAAAAGAGGACGCCCCCAACTGGAAGACATTTCAGCCTCTTCATGAAGTTACAATAGTTAATCCACATCAGCCCCACCGTACGAAAACCATCAAGAGACGACTGATGCCCAAATTTAAGGAAGTAATTACAGCTGAACGAGTGATGTTCTGAGCACGGATGTGCCAGAGCATGTGGAACCAATTCAGATCATTCGTGAGCCACTCTCCTCGCGGGTTTGTCGGTGGTAAGGACAGGACATGATGTACAGATGTGGTTTCCTCCATGCAGTAATTACAGATCTAAATTCTTCAGAGTGACTTGTGGCTGTTAACACCCTCTCCAGGCTATGAGTAGACATAACTGTAACGTGATTCTAGAGGGGGAAGTTTATTTAGTGGTGACACAAGTTAGCGTCCCAGGTCCTATATACTGACTGTTAAACCATCCATAATATATGTTAGGTGTGTAAATCAAGCTAGCGCGCACACTCAAACTGTGGTTTCAACAGCTGGCCTTTGTCAACAAAGCAAAAGGCTGCATTATATATGTGGCCAGATCCTCAGCTGGTGAAAATCAGCACAATTGTGTTGACTTCATGGGGGTTATGCTGATTTTACACTAGCTGAAGATCAGTCCCATAGAGCCCTGTATATTGTAGCTCTAAGTCTACTAATTAACCAACTAGTTACAGGATGCAACAATTACAAGGGTGAACCATGGGGCAGATGAGGGAAACAGTCTAAGTAGGAGAGTCCTATTTCAAGAGTACACTGGCATGTCTGATTTCTTATCATTTGGTTAATTAACTAATTACTCTAGTCATATACTATACAGATAGTGTATTGTAGTAAATGGTTACAAGCATCTTGTTAGCGAAGGTTATCTTTCAGATCTGATTGGGGCTTATTATCCCAGCTATGACTCAGACTCATTTCCTCTGATCACCAGCTCTGAACCTTTTTGCCTCAATTTTTCTCCTCTGTAAAATGGGGAAAATAATACCAGCCTGAGAGAGGTGTGGTGAGAATTAACTCATGGTTGTATCTTAATCTGGAGCAGACATCTCAGGTGCTTTTTAACAACAGAAACACCAGCCCAGGAACAAAACACTGCAACAAACCGCGGTGCCAACTCTGTCCACGTATCTATTCAAGGAACACCATCATAGGACCTAACCACATCAGCTACACCATCAGGGGCTCGTTCACCTGCACGTCTACCAATGTGATAAATGTTATCATGTGCCAGCAATGCCCCTCTGCCATGTACATCGACCAAACCAGACAGTCTCTACGCAAAAGAATAAATTGACACAAATCTGACATCAGGAATTCTAATGCTGAAAAACCAGTAAGAGAACACTTCAGTCTCCCTGAACATTCAATATCAGACTTAAAAGTGGAAATTCTTCAACAAAAGAACTTCAAAAACAGACTCTAACATGAAACTGCAGAACTGGAATTAATTTGCAAGCTGGACACCATCAAAATAGGCCTGAATAAAGACTGGGAGTGGATGAGTCATTACAAAACCTAATTTTACCATACTAATTTCCCATACTGTTACTCATACCTTCTTGCCAACTATTTGAAATGAGCCAACCTCATTACCACTACAAAAGTGATTTTTCCTCCCTTTGTATTCTACTGTTAATTGAATTGTCTCGTTAGACTGACCTCACACTTGGTAAAGCAACTCCCATCTTTTCATGTACCGTGTGTGTGTATGTATATACTGTGACAAAGCTCCAAGTTTGTACTTGTGGGTCCTGCGCTTCCTGGCAGATTGAGGGGCCTCAGAAACTCATCTAGGCCCCAGAGTGACCTCCCTTTCTCAGTATAATTGGCAAGAGTCACCGCCTAGTGAGTTACCTTCATCACAGGCCAGTATGGAAGATGGAAAAGGGGGGGAGCCCGGGCCTGCCCTCTACTCCGGACTCCAGCCCAGGGACCCTAATAGTATCAGCTAAGATGGCTGACCTTTTAGGCACAAAACACAATACAATTCCCTGGGCTACTTCCCCACAGCAGTCTCCGCTTCTTCAAAGCCCACTTCACCCTTACCTCAGGGCCTCCTTCCTTCTGGATGATATGTTGTCCACCACTCAGTCTTACCAACAGCACAACTTCCTCTCACAGCTCCTCACACCCACACCCACCTGACTAACTGGGAGGTTTTTATCTGGTTTCAGCCAGTCCCTGATTGGCTTCAGGTGTCCCAATTAGGCTAGCTGTTTCTACTCCTTTCTAGGAGGTTCTTAATTGGCCCCAGGTGTCTTGATTGGCCTGGAGTAGCCTTTGTTTGGCTATCCAGGGAACAGGGACCTGCACATCCTGAGACTAATATACCTGCCTTCCAGCACTCTCCTATATCCTTCTGGACTGACTCCGTCACAATACATACACACACACACACATCTGCTACAATATTTTCCACTCCATGCATCTGATGAAGTGGGTTCTAGCCCACGAAAGCTTATGCCCAAATAAATTTGTTAGTCTCTAAGGTGCCACAAAGACTTCTTGTTGTTTTAACCTTAAGTAACAAACATGCCTGGCTGCATTAGAGATGCAGTTTACATACACTATATGTGAGAAAGCAGTGTGATTGCTCAGAGCTCCAGTATGAAACTGGACAAAAAGCCTGTTGAGAGCCTTTAGGGTTAAGTTTAGAGGCGAGAGCAACAAGGGTGATGTTGTGGTGGGCGTCTGCTATAGACCACCAGATCAGGAGGACAAGGTAGACGAGGCTTTCTTCGGACAACTAAGTTTCCAGATTACAGGCCCTCATTCTTATGGAGGACTTCACTCACCCTGACATCTGCTGGGAGAGCAATACAGCGGTGCACAGACAGTCCAGGCAGTTTTTGGAAAGTGTTGGGGACAGCTTCCTGGTACAAGTGCTGGAGAAACCAACTAGGGGCTGTGCTTCTCTTGACTTGCTGCTCACAAACAGGGAAGAATTGGTAGCAGAAGTAGAAGTGGGTGGCAACCTGGGCAGCAGTGACCATGAGATGGCCAAGTTCAGGATCTTGAAAAAAGGAAGAAAGGCAAGCAGCAGAATACAGACCCTGGACTTCAGAAAAGCAGACTTTGACTCCCTCCGGGAGCTGACTGTATTTTAAAGAAGACTTATTGAGGGGGCAGGAATAAACCATCCCGATGTGCAGAAAGAATAGCAAATATGGCAGGCGACCAGCTTGGCTTAACAGAGAAATCTTCGATCAGCTTAAATGGGTCTGGATCTAATGCAGCCGAGGGTGCTGAGGGAATTGGCTGATGTGACTGCAGAATCATTGGCCATTATCTTTGAAAACTCACAGAGACTGGGGGAGGTCCCAGACAATTGAACAAAGGCAAATATAGTGCCCATCTTTAAAAAAGGGAAGAAGGAAAATCCAGGGAACTTCAGACCGGTCAACCTCACCTCAGTTACTGGAAAAATTATGGAGCAGGTCCTCAAGGAATCCACTGTGAAGCACTTGAAGACAGTCAACATGGATTCACCAAGGGCAAGTCATGCCTGACCAACCTGATTGCCATCTATGATGAGATAACTGGCTCTGTGGCTATGGGGAAAGCGGTGGATGTGATATACATTGACTTTAGCAAAGCTTTTGATAGAGTCTCCCACAGTATTCTTGTCAGTAAGTCAAAAAAGTATGGACTGGATGAATGGACTCTAGAGAGCTGGCTAGATCATTGGGCTCAACAAGTAGTGATCAACAGCTCGATGTCTAGTTGGCAGCCAGTATCAAGCGGAGTGCCCCAACGGTCGGTCCTGGGGCCGGTTTTGTTCAACATCTTCATTAATGAGCTGAATGATGGGATGGATTGCACCCTCAGCAAGTTCGCAGATGAGACCAAAATGGGGGAAGTGGTAGATATGCTGGAGGGTAGGGAAATCTGAGAAGGTTCAAAAAGGACAAGTGCAGAGTCCTGAACTTAGGATGGAAGAATTCCAGGCACTACTACAGGCTGGGGAACTACTGGCTAAGCAGCAGTTCTTCAGAAAAGGACCTGAGGATTACACTAGATGAGCAGCTGAATATGAGTCAGCAGCGTGCCTTTGTTGTCAAGGAGGCCAACAGCATATTGGGCTGCATTAGTAGGAGCATTGCCCGCAGATTGAGGGAAGTGATTATTCTCCTCTATTTGGCACTGGTGAGGCCACATCTGGAGTATTGCATTCAGTTTGCCCCCCGCCCCCGCCGCCCCACCAGGAAAGGATGTGGACAAATTGGAGAGAGTCCAAAGGAGGGCAACAAAAATGACTAGGGGGCTGGGGCACATGACTTATGAGGAGAGGCTGAGGGAACTGGGCTTATTTAGTCTGCAGAAAAGAGGAGTGAAGGGTTTGACAGCAGCCTTCAACTATCTGAAGGGGGGTTACAAAGAGGATGGAGCTCGGCTGTTCTCGGTGGTGGCAGACGACATAACAAGGAGCAATGGTCTCAAGTTGCAGTCGGGGAGGTCTAGGTTGGATATTAGGAAAAACTATTTCACTAGGAGGGTGGTGAAGCGTGGGAATGGGTTACTCTCCATCCTTACAGGTTTTTAAGGCCTGGCTTGACAAAGCCCTGGCTGGCATGATTTAGTTGGGGTTGGTCCTGCTTTGAGTAGGGGTTTGAACTAGAAGCCCTTCTGAGGTCTCTTCAAACCCTGATCTTCTATAATTCTATGAGCGGTTCTTAGAAATATGTAGGTGGGGACAGATGATTGTTCTGATCTGAGTTTTGAGATGCAAACGTAGGATACACCAACCATTTCAATTTGTGCTTCACCAGGTACAATTTAATCACTGATTAGAGAATAATCTGTCACTACATTAGCTTTCAGGAGTTTCTGCATTTTAATATTTATTATGAAAATAATTCAGCATATGGATCCTGCATTGACTGGTGGTCCTACAAGTACCTGAAAAAGACAGAGATTAATTTCTGACCCCTAAACTCTCAGTACACTCATCCCTGCAACAGTTTGACTAAACAGTGGGAGGAGCTTTAGAATTCAGGTACATTCAGCAGACTTTGTAAGGGTACATCTACACTTCCGGCCGGATCGATGGGTAGTGATCGCTCTATCAGGGATCGATTTATCGCGTCTAGTGTAGATGTGATAAAACGAGCCCCGAGCGCTTTCCCCGTCCACTCGAGAACTCCACCACCATGAGAGGCGGAAGTAGAGTCGACAGGAGAGTGGCAGCAGTCGACTCCCCGCCATGAGGCTATTTACGTAGCTGAAGTTGCGTCTCTTAGGTTGACTCCCTCCCACTCCCTCCCAGTATAGACCAGGCCTAAGATGCAATGGTACAGCTGATGGGCTTGCAGCCAAAGAACTTTGCCCCTTCTTAGAAGGTCCTGATCACGACCTCCTTGCACTGTAAGGTGGAACCGCAGTGCCAGTGCATGTTGGTAAGAAGTAGACTTAACCAGCTAACCTAGTCGAGTTAACTCGTACTGCTTCACTTTCTTCTTTAGCTTTATGGGCCCCACATCCCAGCTCTCCTCTTCTGTGCCATCAGAGGGGTTTTCGTCACTTGATTCTTCTGTGCCCACTTCCCGGTAGTAGAGCTTATAGCCCGAAATCTGGGCGTGGTTGGCGGGGGGCTGCCACGTGACCAGGAGAGATTCCATTTTCGCTCGGACTTTTAATTCTGTCGGGGCAAACGGAACTAGAAAAAGCAGAGGAAAGAAACCCATGTTTCAGCAACTCCTCGGTGTTTCCTTGCTTTACCAAGGGGCCTCCCTCTCTCCACCACCGAAGGACAGGCAGGGTCTGTCCCAGTGAGGGGACATGCCCCTGATGTGGCAGAGAGGAGCAGTGAAGATGTTGTCACTGCACAGGCCAACCAGATAAACACAGAACAACAGAGCTGATGTTCACCTACGTAGCAAGGGGGTGCAGTCTAAAAGATAGAACTGGTGACTGGGAATTACTGTGGTGGGGTGGGGTTTCCTGCCCTAGTTTGAGTTAGCTACAGCACCACCTTTACTGGCTGCTGTCTGTTGGCTTTGCATTCATGTCTGTATGTCGATTTTGCCTACCCACGTCCAGACATTTTTCATGAGCCCTTGCGGAGCCTGAGGAAGAACTGGGAGGTGGTGGGTAGAAGGACCTGTCACCAACGCACCCAGCCATAAGGGACGGGGAAAGCATTCTGGTTCCCTATACTAAATGGAAAGCTAGGGAAGGGGTACTGGTGTGACTGGGACCTAGTGCTGCAATTCCCTAGTGTAGACACAACCTTATGTGGAGTGGGGTAAGCCATCTAGTCTAACTGCCTCAGCCTCCCCATCTGTGAAATGGGGATCTCCCATCCTTGACCTCCCATCCTCCCGGGGTGCTGTTGCAAGCCCCACTGAAGAGACAGGAGCAGTGCAGTGCACGCCAAGCCCCCTACCGTGCGTTTGGTTGTCCTTGTCGGGCGTCCGATGCTGCGTCCACTCCGACGGGGCACCATACCCTGCACTGGTGCTGGCAGCAATGCGCACTCTGTAGACTTTATTGGGATGGAGCGACTCAAGGGTGATTTGTGTCTCGTTTGCACCCACCTCGGTGGAGGAGATCTGATCTGCTAGGGCCAAGGAAACCCCAGTTAGACTTCTTTATTCCCATCTGGGTGAATCAGCCCCTGGGCCGACGGCCAGCCGCACGAGAAATAAGCTGAGGTGAGACTTTCAGGGTGCCCTGTGCTGGCCTTTGACCCAGTGGCGAACTTCCCTGTCTGTCCCATGGTCACGTGACAGCAGGATGATGGTTTATATCTAGAGACGGGCCAAACCTGGAACCGTGACTCAGCGATCCCTTCCTGGCTTCGAGTCTGGGTCACATTCAGAACAGGAAGGGGTCTGTTCTCCTCACTGAAGGCACACAGTTCCAGGCTGGACAGAGCGGAAATTGTGAGACAGCGAGAAGCTGGCAGAAATCTCATAAGATCAGCTGATGGGGTGAAATTTCCATCCTTCTAGATGGCAGACATCTCTATACCTTGTGCCAAAATCTGAGAAGAGCCCCTCCTGAGAACTGCAGCTAAATGCTAGCCTTAAGTGAACTGATACGAACCAAGAACCTTACCCCTGACTCACACCACTTCAAATCCAGCCTAAATCTAATCCAGGCCCAGATCTGAACATGGCCTCCTCAGATTATCTTTGTTATAAGGTGCGTTCAGCTAAAGGTTTAAACAGAGCCTGTTGGGAGATTTCCACTGGAGCTGCAAAGACCAGCCTTGCTAGAGATTCAAACAGTGGCCCTATGGTTAATGGAAAGGTCACGTTTAAATGATTCGTCCTGTTTGAGCTCCTGGGGGAATTTTGGCCCAGTTCTTCAACATTAAGACTGTGTCTACACTGCAGGTGGGAGGTGTGTTTCCAGGCATGGGCAGACAGACGTTTGTCTCAAGCCAGTGTACTAAGAACAGCCGTGTGGAAGCTGCAGGCCTGGGGGCAGCTCAGGCTGGCCGCCCGACCCCCTGGGTCTGAGCTTGGCTGGCTAGCTCGGGCTTACAGCCGTGTTGCAGGATCCACGCAGCTATTTTTAGCACATTAGCTCGAGCTGAGCTAGCACAGGACTGTCTACCCAGCCTGGAAACACACCTCTCAGAGGCAGATAGACCTTAAACAACCAACCACACATCATCCCCGGTGTGCAAACGATTTGAACGTTTCCGGTTGGCTCATCGGGTTGGATGTAACCGCCTTTAGGAACCAAGAATAAAACCAAGAGCCAGGCACCATGGTGCAAAACAGAAATACAGCTCCAACCTGAGGATGTGACACTGTCACGTTCTCCATCCCCTCCTTACACCCTGGAGGTGAGCCGCTGCAGAGTTAGGAACGCTTGGCAGGGTGGGAAGTGCCCTTGTCCCCATTGAAAGGTCAGTATACTGGCTAACAAAAGAATAAAACCAGATAAAGCCGAAAGCTGGCCAATGGGGCTCCATGGGCTTGCCAGGGTCCTGGCTTTATTTCGACACAAGGATCTGATTTTTTCCAATTCATTGAATGCACTTCCCCAGCTACCCCTTTAAGAACACACAACAGGGTGAAATCCTCAAGTGCAAAGGCAGAACTCAGTCGAGGATGGCCAGGTACAGAATGGGCTCTGGGGAGTGAATTCCTGCCTAACCCTTTCTGGGGAAGTTTGAGGCACATCAGTGGGGCAGTATGGGGATGTCTGTAGGGCTGGTCTCTATGCTGTACGTCTCCTATGGATAAACAGAGGCCTCTGATCCCAAAGGTTTTAGGCTGGCACTTTTTGCCAGCATTAACCACGCACACAATACACTTCTGAGAACTGCACTAACGCACTGAACGCGCCAACTTCTGCTTCTCACTGAGCCCAGCCCCCCTCACCTTCCTTGAGGGTGCCGTAGTCAATTTTGTATTTCGTGATCTTCCCATTGCTCAGCTCCGGAGGGAGAGGCAGCCACGTCACTCTGATGTCGGCCGGGGTCATACTCGACAGAGACAGCTGAGGAGCAACGCTGGGAACTGGGACAGAAGCAACGAAGAGATGAGACGTCTCCTCAGTCCAAAACCATGAGCAACAAGCTGCTTCAACAAGAGGCGCAACTGGGGATTAGCTCCACGTGGGAACACATATGTCTGAACCCAGGGGCTTCAGAGGTTTGGGGACTGGCTTTGGGATTGCCCAAGCTGACCCAATCCTCTGGGCAGGTGAGTCTTGGGTGTCCTCAGTCCTGAAAGTATTGTCCCTGCAGAGCATACAACCATAACGCTGGGGGCACGCGGACACTCCATACCCTCTGTTGAGTCTCACACACTGAATGCCTACGTTGGATCACAACAGCTTCCACTTCTGTCTTTGCCCTGCTACCATTTCAATGTCTCGTTACCTGTTTGCTTCCAGAATTTACACACAGCTATCCTAAGGACGTACAGAAATACTCCCTGTTCCACTAAGGGTTTGGTTGTTTGCTTTAGACAAGCCTATCTGCTTTCAGTTTTTTGCCATGGAAACAGATTTAAAGCCACAGGGGATGGCTCAAGGATCTAAGCATCAGGTTTGAAAAACAAAGTTTCCCTAGAACCACAGATTTGTATCCCAGGCAGTTGTTCATACATCCGAGGCAGACTGAGAGGGAATTCACCCCACGCCAGCCCTGACAGGGTTACGGTGGCTCAGAAGAGACCAATTAACCTTCTCCTGCACTGGGGAGAGAGTCAGGCTTGATTGAAAAAGCCTAACTGAAGAGGAAGACCAGCTGGGCTGGTATAAAACAGGGGGCTTCAGGGAGAGAGTCTGCAGCCACTCCCTGGGCACAGAGAGGTGGAAACCCAGGAGGAGCAAATGCCCTGGGATCCTATCCCAGACGGAAGAGGTTTGCCCAGGGGAGGTGTGGGGAAGAAAGCCTGCAGAAGGCAAAGCAGGAAGAAGCCCAGGGACAGCGCAAGTTGAGACTGTGTAGACCTTGCATGCTGATGATAGGGACCCTGGGCAGTAACCTGGAGTAGGGGGTGGGCCCAGGTTCCCTTAGCAGCTACTGGGGAATTGGCACGGAAGACTGGGACGGTGTACGGACAGTTGGTCCAGAGGGACTGTGGGACCCCGGAAGGGGAAGACTACAAAGCGACCCATTTGGAGGGCTGAGTCATGAAGACTGGGTGCTGTGAAGTACTGGAGGAGAGGCCACGGCAGCGACGGAGTGTCTGATTGAAAGGGGCACTAGACTGTACCAAACATGATCCCCTGACCCAGCCACAAGGGGGCGCCCCCAGCAGTGACTGTACCCATTACACAGATACACAGAGCTCATGCAGTTTACTATGTGGGTGAATTTCAGATTAAACTTTACAAATCGTGTATGGACAGTACAGATCCCATAACAGAAGGGGGTTGCCTGGTATGTGGCCAAAATTTCTCCTGAATGCCACTGTCCTGTAGCATGTCATGGGTTAGTTGTCCAGTGCCCTCCAGCCCCTGTCCAGTGTTTTGTATATAGGTTTAAGAAATGCTCTGGAACACTTGGAATGAAAGGTGATATAAATGCAAAATACAATCTTTTAATAGACTTGACTGCTGGCCTGACCCTAACCCACTGGCTGTCAATGGGGGTCTTTCCGTTTGCTTCTGTGGGCTTTGGATCAAGTCCACAAGGAGCAAAATCATTGTTACTCAAGTAAAAATCCAGATCGGCTGAATGCAGTTCAAGAAATGGTGCCTGTGTGTCAACTGAACCAGGATCAGAAGATGGCAGGATAACATCTAATGCCTGTTGCTGCCCATGCAGATCACTGTTCCCCACTCAATGGGGGAAAAAATGCATAAATAAATATCCAGATTCAACAGGCCACATTCACAGTGCGTCTGGATTTCTGCAAGCTGACACCATTGTTTGTAGGGTGTTTTATGAGATCTCCATTTGCAAATTACTTGATCGTTTGCGAATACTTTCAGACACACTCGTGCATGTCTACTCAACGCACCGTCCTCCAGCGTCCGCACGACAACGGAAGAGGACGTCTGACTGGCTCCTAGCTGGGAATACGCAACCATGTAGAAAACGTAATTGGTATTGGGTTCCAGGTCTTTCACTTGAAGCTCAGTGGTATCATTATTGACAGCAAATTGGTATTCCACATTATCAGTTCCTAGAGACAAGGCAAAAAACCCATCATCAGTACAAAGATCAGGAAGCAAAACACCCATCAAGTCCAAAATCAGCTCTTCCACAAGATCTACAAACGGTAGCTTTCCCTTTTTGAAATCACTATGGCTTACCCCTTGTCCTCCCTCTGTCACCTTCCCCGTCACGTTCCAGAAAATCTTAACTCTGGCACTGAGCTCTTCAGGCAGGGACGTTAGACGCCTATGTGGGAACATTTTAGCCCAAGTTAAGCACCTAAACCCATACTAAGGCACCTAAATAAGCAGCCTGATTTTCACGTGAGTTCTTGCTTCTCACGAACATCCACCGATGTGAGAGATTCTCAGCTAAATTCTCTGAAAGTCAGGGCCCTGATCCAGATTGTAGAGGTCCAATCTTTAGGCACCCTAGTTTGACCATCTTAGTCACTGTCGTTGCCTCTTGGCACCAAGCATTTTTCTGGTGTTTTATACATTCTCTGTTCATAATTAAGGTTATGATTTAGTCAGGGACATGGCGGAAGTCACAGAATCTGTGACTTTCAGTGACCTCCGGGACTTCAGCCTGTGGTGGTCTTGAGCTGCAGGTTCCCTGCTCCCTATGGGGCAGGGAGCTGTGGGGTACCCTGCAGCACCCGGCAGCCCCAGGGGAACCCCCGAGCTCCTGGCCATGTTAACCTTAACCATAATAAATGTACATAAAATCAAAAGGACAGCAGTGGTGTAAGGGAATACAGACGACCAGAACAGGTTTCAGCAGTGCATACATCAATGGGATTTAAGCTCCCAAATCACCGAGGGGAACATTTTCCAAAGAGACTGAGTGAGTGCACTATAGATGTTCACCTCCTCTTCTTTCAACAGCCATCCGGAGGGCGGAATAGTGATTTGGAAGGTGGGAAACTACTTAGTTTGGCTGGGATCCCAGATCAGCACGGTTATTTGTTCATTGCATCTCTGGGATTCACCTGGGCCTGTTTCGAACCTGCATTCCCCAGAGAGGCTCAAGGTCAAATTTTCCTCCCAGGCTTCCACTTTTGCACGGCTGTTTCTGTTCATGCCACTGTTAATGCATCACAGAAGTGGCCACTTACATACACAGAATGGGGAGATGGGCACCCAATCGCTCAATGTGCATGTGCAAAACTGGTAGGGGCAATGAATTGCACGTGTAAAAGTGGGTATGCAGAGGCAGACGCGGTCTTAAGGCTCCAAATCTTTAGCTCCTTCCCATCAATATAACAACAGCCTTAACAAGCGTTTGGGGGGGCGGGGGGGAGCGCACAGGTGCGTCTGTGCCCTACAAATTGAGCTTCCAAAAAAATTCTAGGGTAAAGTGCTCTGAAACCCTGTTGACTCACTAGATTTCTCTGACCCTAGTGGGGAGAAGTCAACGGTAGGAGAGGCGGGTTCTCTGAAGAGGCATTGCAAACAACACAAAACAGCTGGCTGAACTCTCAGGCTAAGCACACCCCGTTTGATCACACCCTGTCTGACCTGATAAGAACATGCCAACAGCCGCTCCTGTCTGTGCAAGATGTCGTTTACATAGAAATAAGGAAGCACATGCCCACAAAGGCGACACGCAGTGTGCGGATTTGTGTTATCACCACTATCCTACAGGGGTGGGGACAACCCAACGACGCAAACCGAGAGCGCCTACCCAGGGCCTTCTGGTAATGCAGGGAAAAGCCAATGATCTGTTCGCTGTTGTACTCTGGACGCTCCCAGGACACTAAGACAGTGGTGCTGGACAGGGAGACGGCCGACACCTTCTTGGGAGCACTCGGCAAGCCCTCCCGCACAATGACGGAGAGCTTGGCAGTGGCACACGCCATCCCCAGCTGGTTCTCCGCCACACACTGGTAATAGCCGGCATCCTCCAGCCCGATCTGGTTGATCACCAAGCTGCCCCGGCTCTGAATTTTCACCCGGCCATTGGACAGGACAGATTCTCCGTTCTTCAGCCAGTAGATGACGGGGGCTGGTTCCCCTTCGGCTTTGCAGACAAATCGGGCAGTGCTGGCGCGGGTGCGGGAAATGGTTTCGGGAGACTGGGAGATGCTGGGTGGGGCTGAAAGAAAAGCAGGGAAATGGAGGTTAAAATAAGGAAAAGCCCTTGGCGAGCCCTTTCCTCCCAGGCCACGTTAGGGACACGAGAGGGTTTGCCAGGCAAAGCCTGGAGGCTTAACTTAGACTAGCCCCCCCCAAAAATCGGTATCAACTCGCTCCCTGTTCCTAGGCTGCTCTCCCCAACGGCTTCCATAATATTGGAAGTCAGTTGCTGATACTGATTTTCACAAGGGAACTCTGCAAAAAGAAAAGAAAAACGCTTCAGTAAATAAAAAAAAATTAAATGGTAATAACGCCATGAGGACTCTTCCACGCTCGGATTGAAGAACTGCGACCTGATGGTTTTCTTCTAATTAGGTTCCCCTCTTAGACACAGCAAGGGAGCTGTGAGCATCACTTCTGGGGGAGCCCCTGGGTGTGGATCTAGGGGAAAGCAATTATCCGGGGTGGTGTTTACATCTGAAACGTTTATTCTGTCAACTCACCGAGGACGCTGAGCTCAGCAGCAGCTGTAACAAACTGCCTGGTCTGGGGTTTGTTGGCCCGACAGACGTACACACCAGAGTGATGGGGCTGGGCCTGAGGAATCAGGAGGTTGGTTCGGCCTAACACAATCACGTCCGTGGAAATAGGCTTCCCGTCTGTGGAGCGTAAAAACACACACCAGGGGTGTGAAGCCTACATTAGGGATCCCAGTGAGACACCAGGGGTTCCAGATTTTAACTAATAACCCATCATGAAAGGTTCAATTCCTAGCTCTGCCTCTGTACATGACCATGAGCAAGTCATTTGATCTCTCTGCACCTCAGTTTCCCATCTGCAAAATGGGGATAAATAGCACTTTTTTTCTCACCCGTTCTTTGTTTGTCTTGACTGTGTAGGCAGGAAGCAATTTAAGATAAGGACACTCTCTTATTACATATCTGTACAGCACGGAGCACAACACAGTCCTGATCTGACTGTACTTGAGGTACAACTGTAATAGAACTAATAATAAAATGGCTTCTATTCCCATCTCTGCCACTGACTTCCTGTGTGTGTAGCCTCGGTCAAATCACTTAATCACTCTGTGCCTCGGTTTTCTCCTTTGGATAATGTGGATAGTATTACTTCCCTGCCTCTCCCAATGGCTGTCAAGAGTCTTCATTGTTAGTGAGTTGCTCGGATGCCCGACAACGAGTGCCCTGGAAATACCTATAAGTAAATAAATGAAAGAGCTGACCTCTGGAAACTAGAGGCAGTTTTTAATTTCTATTAAAAGATGGGCAATTCAGCTGGATAGCTGAAGGACAACAGAGGAAAATGGGGAAGCCGCTTCTATCTCTATAACTTTTAATTAATTCACTTCCTAATGCAGGCCCAACCAGAAGAAAAATGCGGCATCCAAGCAATTTTTTAATGGTGTCTTTAATAAAAAAATTAAATGTCCCAAACTTCAATAACATAGGGCTAAGGTTAGCCAGCCAAGCCTTGTGTCTTTCCAGGATATGGAGAGTAGCTAAGTAAACCTCTGACAACCAGGAAATATACCAATATCACCCCTGCAAAACAACCTTAACAGCGCCCTCTTTGTGCTGAGCCTCAACACATCAGTAATACTCATGCTAGCACTCTATGCTCATAGATGCTACAGAACAATTTCAGATCGACCTTAACTGTAGCAGAGCAGTTTTCTGATACAATGAAAGTCAAAGTTGTTCTGCTGCTGAGCAATGGGTGGCCGAGGTGCCGAGTTGTGGTGCAGATTTAATCCCATAGTTAATGCACACACCAGTTCTCCCCAAGAAGAATGTATATTGCGCTGGCAAGGGGCAGCAGCTGAGAAGAGAAGACAGCCCGTGCTTATCATTTTCACCACTGGGTTTCTCCTAGGGATGGACTCAGACTAGTTCTCATCCTGATCCCAAGTTAGGATCTGGATTTAGTCCACTATAGCCAAGAAGCTCTGACTTGGTGCCAAATGTCCCCTGTGCTCCGGGGTGTCTGGATTCAGACCATATCTAAGGCTGACAGATGAGAAGAAGATCATTGCTTTACTACATGCCTACTGGACAAGGTTGCGGGATGGAATCCAGCGTGTATTTGTCTGCGAAAAACCCTACATGCACAGTTTGTTTTACAAGGAGCCAGAGCACTGAGTCACCATTAACTGAAGAGATTTTTTCCTGTCCGGCTCCTAGAAGCTGTACTGAACTGGCTCACAGCTCTGAGGATGCAATGAATTTGCCAAACCCGCTAATAAATTTTTATGTACCTGCTCTGGTTACTGACCTGTAACATATTAGCCAGTTTGACTACATGGGAATTTACTGGGCTGGTTTTGAAACCTAACCCTGTTGTGAGTAGCAAAGGCGGAATTTTCCACGTGAGCCTTTAACTTGATACTGACAAAGATTTGTCAGATCAGCTACATTTGAAGACTTCTGGTCTGTTTCTTGCTGTAGACAGAACACCGCCATCATAGCACTGTCCCATTGAAAACAGGGCCGACTGAGGGACTCTACAGTTCTCCTGGCATGAGAAATTTCAGCAGAGCGAGAGTTCTTGGAGAAAGTGATACATGGCTTTGGGGCCCGATCCTGGGGGTTAATGAGAAAACTCAGCTTCCTCCTGAAGGCACGGGGAGTTGCGTTTGGCCTTGCCTGGTTTTGCTGGAGGACTTCTCGGGGCCTCAGAGAGAGCACAAGCCCAGATCCCGTTGCTTCTCAGAACACCTTTAATTGTAACATCACTGCTGCAAAGCTCCAGGACCAATGCGGGGTCAGAGGCCCGGCAGTTCCGCAGAACTGAGAGCAGGGAGCAAAGAGGGAAGATGGGGGACCCTGATCCAGGGTTGGCCAGGAGTCAAAATGGCCTGGGGGTAATTTAAAGCAGTCCTTGGCTTCTCTGCCAACCACGAATTAGGCGGAGTGCCACGCAGGCCACCCTGACCGCTCCTGCCCCCCGCTGCCACCCTACTTCCTCCTTGCTCCCAACAGACCTCAGAGGGAGACGGTGGCCTAGAGCCAGCGCCCTCTATGTGACCCAAGCATCCCCTCCTTCAGGGAATCCCCAGCCTGCTCCATGTCAGGATTTAAGCAAAGCAGGGGGCCTTTGGGCCAGATTGAGTTTGTGGGTGAATTTGCTTGGGGGAGGAGAGGCTCCTAAATCCAACTTGCCAGCTGCCAGGCTGAGCGGAGGGGGTTCGGTTTTGCACTCATGCATGATTTACTATTTTAGAACTTTGTTTTAAGCCACCAGCTTCCAATGCACTGCGGGAAACCAGGCTGTTTGCCTCCTCTCACAAGAATCATGGTTGATTTCGACCCTGGTACAGCTGCTAACGTCCCAGCTACTTCTGTCACGTCTCATCCTTGCTGAGATACAAAGCAAGCAAGAACACACCAGCTGGAAGCTCTGCCGTTAACCCCGCCCACCCTCCAGAGAAACTGCCCTAGAGAGCAGAGGCTGAAACACCTTCCTGGCTCCTTACCCCTCTGCTGGCTGCATTCAGTGAGGCTGTAAGTGGAAACAGACACAAGCTTCCTGCCTTTGGGTACACAGATGCATCCCCCCGATCCGAGTCGTGGCTTGCTCCGAGTAGCAAGGTCTACTCACCTAGCACAGTCGATGGGGAACGCAGCTGTGAGCAAAGTCTACACCCCCTCACATTTACTGCCCACTCTGCAGATGGGCCCACTATTCAGTACCCAGGCTTTCAATTCAGGAACGCAACTGCATGTGCGTTTTACACACATGCCTGAACACAAGTGACTTGAAAATCTGACCCCAGAGGGAACTGACTGTCATTACCAACCATGGCAGAGTTTGAACTGGTAACCTACAGTTGAAATCCTC
The DNA here is from genome assembly GCA_007922305.1 of Dermatemys mawii. Taxonomy (NCBI): domain Eukaryota; kingdom Metazoa; phylum Chordata; order Testudines; family Dermatemydidae; genus Dermatemys; species Dermatemys mawii. The sequence goes on along the minus strand of ML677366.1, from coordinate 5,760,141 downwards.
AGTGTTACAGGACTTTGCTCATCCCAAGTCTCTCAGTCGTGCTTCTTACTGCAATTCTGGAACCAAATCTATTATAATAACCACATGAAGAATGATGAGGCCCAATCATCTCATCCGTGCTAAACCAAGGACATCCAGACAGAACAACCCAGGGCACGGAACAAACATTTAAAAACCAAAGCTTGGAAGAAAATGCACCACTCATGTAATAAAAAATATACCCAAACTCTAACCGTGCTAATTGACTCTGATTACAAATACTCTGGGCACTCACTGCTCTCGGTGTAGCAATGAATAAATTATTTAGCATGAGAAAGATGGGTATTGCTAATTATGTCTTAAGTACATGGGATGAAATGCAAGCATCCAGCTCTGCCTTAATGATTAATCCTCCCTGCTTGTATTCCCCACACAGAGTCCTGCAAGCTTTTTTTCTGAGAGAGGAAATATTAGCACATGCAAAGACATTGCCATTAACGAAGAACCACTGGAGCGGGCAAGTTACAGCTAAAGACTGGATTGATTCAAAGGTTATGAGGGCGAGGAAAGAGTTATGTCATAACATCGATTTTTGAAAACTATTTCAATATGTTTTTGAGAAGCGGTTCCTGGGCTGAGAATCCACATATCAAGTTTCATTGTTTATTGCTCATGGGAAACATCTGACACAACCTCAGTGATGGTTACACCAGCCCTACTTCTGATCCCCTCTTGACACATGAAAGTCAGTCTGGTTCGTTTATAGACACTTAATGATATCTTTACGCTTTCTCAGACCTTCATTATCTTGACCATAAGAGGATTTACTTTTGAAAACAAGGCCCCTTAAATGACTAAAGAATCTTTATCACATTTTATAATCCCTCAAAATAACAAAAGTTATTTTTACAAAGCCACAGCAGATGTGTTAGAATTCCCACTAACCTTTCTGAACCATTACAAAAGAAATGTCATCAACCTGACCCTTATACGGCGACCTTCAGTGCTCTGGCTCATACTATACTGCCATGACTAATTTAGATCAAAAGGCAGCCAGTAACCAGAATTTCATATATTTTACAGATCAAACAACTATAAAATAAGTTGCATGCTTTGTAAGGTTTTAGATTCAATTAGTAATCCCAGCGCAGAAAGGACACTCCAGATCACCGAGTACGCAGCCCCATATGGTTGTCAGCAATTTAAAAAGCGCCCTCTCTTCCACAGCACTGTCCCTTTTAATAGATTTTAAAAATAAAGTATCCATAGACTCCGCTCGACATCAAAAGAATAATTATCTTCATTTACCCTGGCGTATCCAAGAGACAAATGGGGTGGGATCTGCCGAGGCCATGCACTCCAGGACGGCACTCTCTCCAACTACCACTGTGGTGTTCTCCGGAGCAGCAATGATAGCGACATCTCGAGTTGCAGCTGGTTGGGAACCTAATACACCCAGAAAAAGAGGGATAAAAGAAACTCTTTAAAGAAGTGTTATCCACTTTCCTTTTATATTAAAAACCAGCACATTCCTTACCTCCATTTCAAGAACAAACCATCACAGAAAACAGACTTTTCTTCCTCAGTGTTTACACTGTTTCTTACATTTTTTGCCCTTCACTCAACTGGTCTGATCAATTTCACCTCTGTTTCTGGTGACTTTCACTTCCTGGTTCTCTGATAGGAGTGCCATGTGATTGGGTTTGGAATGGACAGGCAAGACTTCAGGGGAGTTTCTATTTCAGGTCAACATTTCTGTTCAAGTCCAGCCCTGAACCGCAAGCCCACAGCCAAACATTGCGGGACTTTGAGAAAGTCCAGAACCTGATCTAGAGTTCTGCCCCAATCCTGCAATCAGATCCATGTGAGTGAAATTGGATGCACCCCTAGAGCCCCCCTGAAGTTCTGCACCAACCCCAGGTCCCATCCACATAGCTCCAATAGAAGGATCAGGCACTTCCTGGTTCAGAACTTCTACAATGGGCCAAACCAGAACCCCAGATCTGAACTTGCCCATACTTAGAGGAATTCCAATGCAAAGTCTGATCTGGAATCTACATCTTAGGTCCATCTAATTTCTCGTCACGTTAAATCTGGTAACCAGCCCTCATCACCATTATTTCTGCCTTCAGAACAAAAGTTCAATTTAATTACTTAAAATTGTCAAATCTGAGGCTCTCGCTAGTTGACAGCGTCCCTTCAACCAGCGCAAAGGGCCAGATTTTGAAGGGGTTTTGAGCCCAGCTGCAAATGGTGCGTGCACAAAACCAGGGGCCAAATTCCACAATGTTGAAGCTGGCAAAGTTTTGTGCTGAACTGTGGTCAGGAAAGGGTTTTCTAAGGATTCCTAGGGAGCTGCGGAATAAAATACCAGAAATCCTTTGTTTGTGTTCACATTTGTTACTTCACCCATGAACAGCTGAATCCTGTCTGTAAACAGAAAGGTGGATTTCTTTGTTTTTAATATGGAAAGGCTGTCATAAACATTCTGATAACCAGCTGCTAGGTTTTAAAGTCAACCATTGAGAGATCAGTTCTCTGCACACCACACCTTCACCTTTGTGCACATAGAACAGCGGTTCTCAACTCATGGTCCATAGACCCCTGGTGGTCCATGGTGACTTTTTCGGTAGTCCACACAAATATTGTCCAAAGTCAGATAGTGTGAACAGGCGCTGCGTTAGGTTGTTTTACGCCATGTTCACAAGCACGCAGTGTGTCATCCATAGCGTCGTCTAGGGCGCGACTGTGTTGTGTTGTCAGTAACATCCGTCTAAGGCTCTGAGCGTCAGTATAACTTCCGCCATTGTGCGGAGTGGTTGTCATGTCATTCGTTCCATGCTAAATGTGCTGTTTTAGTTTGCTTACCATTTCTGTTGTAAAACGTAAGTTTCAAACCAAAATGTATCTGCTCTTTGTAATCATGCCTCAATAAAAAATAAATAAATAAAGGAGGTGGTCCACGGAAATTTTTTGATTGGCCTGGTGGTCCACAGACTGAAACAAGTTGAGAACCACTGACATAGAACAAGTCAATATATATATATTACATACAACATACAGAAGGCACAGATCTATGTCTAAATAATCCAAAGTGTTTATGCATTCGCACAGGGAGACAGTTGTTTATCCAGTGTGGATACCTATCAAACAACATCCGGACGCTCAAGAGCGGCCTTTTTTTGTTTGAAGTGAAGCTTCTGACTCTCTCAGTCAAGTTTATAAGGAGAGGTGAGGGAGACAGGAAATGTCTTTGCTGGAACTAGAATTTTTTCTCAATTGACAGCAGCTTTGACACTAGGAATCCTATTCTCTCTGCAGCTAAGGAAAGAGGTTCACTGCTGTCTGAAGGATGCTGTTGTTGTCTTCACCGGGTAGGAGATATTCAGTGCTGCACAATACAAGTAATTATCGCCTCCCTTAAGGTTGCTCCAGGTGCTCTCGTTCCTGACAAAGAACATTGTGTGCCTTCAAGGACGCTGTCATTCTTTTAGATCCTGCTTGCTGAAGTTACCAAAAGGGGCATGTCATTTTCACTGGGAGGCACAGGCAGCCCTTTGGTGTCCATACAAGAGGGAATGCTTCATTGTTGGCCTGGTGTACTGCAAAATGCATACAGCAATACGAGTATTTAGCTCTTAGACGCAGCATGTTTAATCCTCAGATCTCAAAGCACTTCATAAAGAGGGTAAGACTTCCCTCTACTTAACCTCCACCCTGCCCTCCTCAATTTCTCCTTCCACCTTGTCCTCTGCTGAAGAAGGAGAAAGGTAAGAAAGCTCATATACCATGGAGTAAGGTTAATGGAAGAATTTCTGGCTCCTAATCCAGGTGCAGCAGCTTCCCTCTGGCAATGAAAAGGCGTCCTTCCAGAAGCCAGACCCACCCATGACTGTCAATGAAAAGGGGCCATGCAACCACTTCCAGGGTAAAGGGATGGGGTGATTTATCTGATGCCCTCAATGAAGTCAAAGGAAGTTTCACTAGGGACTCCAACAGGGTCAGGATCTACCTCCAAGTGTCTCAACACCACGTTACTGGTGGCCTCACCACTTTAGGAACAAACCAGCAAACAAACAGCATGAGGTTAGCGTCTGCACCTGCCTAACGTGAACTAAAACAAGGGGAACTGAATGCTTTAAGGGGTAAACTGATCAGGTGGGGCCACAGGAAGGAATTGCAGAAAGACACGTGCACCCAGCACGCCCTTCAGCTCTCCTACATGTTCAGCACTGCAGAGTTGCTCAGCTGTATTAGTAGGCGGAGAGGGTTGTTTAACTCCAAAATATCAAACATTGGTTACGACCAGCAAAATGGATTTGCTGGACAAGTGATTGTATCAGGTATGGCAATGCATGTGTTTCTAAGGATTAGCTGTGGCATTGTCTCCATGGTGAATAAGGGGTAGATATGCGTGCCAGTCCCACGATATTAGAGAGACAAGGTAAGTAAGCTAATATATTTTACTGGACCAACACCTGTTGTTGAACGAGACCACTCCCCAACAGAAATTGGTCCAAGAAAAGATCTCACCTCACCCACATTGTCTCTCTAATAAGGGGCAGAAGCAGTCCACAACATTCCCCCAACAATTTCACTCTGAGTCAGGAAAATCCTTTAATGTCCCCAGTTCCTTGGCACTGGTACAGGAAGTCATGACTTTGCCAACCGCCTTGCGCCGGAAACTATTTTCAGCACAGAAATTCTAATTCTCAAACCAAGACATGACACAGGACATTAGAAACAGAGTATCGACTCAGGTACAGGTAATAGAGCACAACACACAAACTAGGGATGCAGCGTTAGGATATTCCCACTTGGATTTCTCGGCCTTCCTGCGTAGCAGCTAGTATTGGGGCTAGATTGTCTCACACGGCTGAGTTTACCCTCTTTGCTGGGATCAAACAATAACAAGTGATTCTAACCCCTCCTTCTTTGGCCTAATTAGAATCTCTTCGTCCACATGAAGTCATGTGGCAGCAAAAATCTCTTCATTGTTACCCTATTGGAGAAATATCAGGTGCAGGTTTTATTAGTGGTATATCAGATTAGAAAAACTTTCAAGTACATATACAATATTAAAAGGAAAAAAAATGTATTTAGATTTTACAATTCAGCATGGCTCTCTATCTTATATTGGTGTCCATCCCCATGGTATCTAAGTGACTAAGTAACCTTCTCCTAGTGTTGGTTGACACAAACTCCAAGGCTAGCAAGGAAACACAGATTCTTGTAAAAAGAACAGGAGTACTTGTGGCACCTTAGAGACTAACACATTTATTTAAGCATAAGATTCTTGTGCGCAAGTAAACACATGATCTAGAAATGTAACGAATTATGTTAGTGCTAAAAAGCAGGATTATCAGCAAGGAAGTTTGGGACTAGGAAATTTAACCCACAGACATATCTGTTTCAAACTAACCTAGAAGATTTAACCTGCAATGTTAAAAAGTGGAGACTCAGAAACACAGGAAGCTTCTGCTGTCTTCTGCCAACAAGGCACCAAGTTTACAGAGTGAAACACATTGTATGAAGCCCACTCCACATACCATGCTGTGAACTGAATGTGGGGAGTTTTTTTTGTTTTTTTTTTACTAAAGTTGGGTCCACCCCCTGACAGTTCAGATCTGGATCCAAATTTTGCTGAAGTCCCAAGTGTGTTTGAATGAAGACCTCTTCTTTAGAATAATGCAAACGCGCTCTAAAAGAGGTCTGGGGAAAAACCCAGATACAGAACCCTGTACAGAAAAAGACCAGTAGCCAGCATTTGTCCACCAGATGGAAGCAGAGATACAAAGAAGCATGCTGTGGACTTTTACCCTGGGCAACATTTATATTGGACATTCTTAAGATTTAACCTCCAAACTCTTTCCAAATACCCAAGCAGAGTCGTAACGAAGTTAGGAGAAAAAGTAGGTATTTCAGCCAGGTCTGAGATGTATCCTCACTTTACACAATGGAACTATTACATTAGAAGGACGGAGTGATGGGAAAAAAGGCGCATCTGTGATCTGGTTTCATGCTTATAAACACACTGGGAGCTGAACAGGATTTTGCTACATTCAATTACATAAGCTACTCATTCAGGCCAGGCCTATGGCATAAAAGGTTACAAACACCATTGGCTTAACAGCCAAAGGTACGATCACACTATAGCAAAATTCAAGGGATACTTGAATTAGCATACTGACTAGGCTACCTTGGATGGCGCCGGATGGCAAAAGACATTCTATTCCCTGATGTACATATTGGGCCAAATATTGATTTCAGTGGAGTTACGCCAGCTAAAAGTCTGGCCCACTGTTTAAATATCTCTACCTCAGTGGCTCCCAAACTTTAACAAACTGTGAACCCCTTTCACTAAACTGTCAAGTCTCGCGAACCCCCTCCAAAAAACGAATATTTCCAGGGATTTTCTCCTTTACCTGAGTATAAATTATAAAAGCCATGATCTTGGAAATATAAAATTTGTTTTATGCCACGCTTATTACACGCTATTGTTAATTATTATTGAGCATTATAGTATTTTTATTACATAATGAAAACGGCAACATTCTTCCAAGATCTCACTTCCGTAGCTATATCACTTTGAATAAGCCTGTTATAAGACAAGGCTCCTATGTTTCATCAAGGAGTATCAGATGTGAAACAGCATGAAGGTATTTAAGACTCAAAGAACTCCTCCTACACCAGCATTCAGGCCTTGAGCAGTCCAAGCAAACAATGCACATTACAACAAAGCTTAAACTTGTTCTTCATAATACATTTAAAACCAATACTAGCTGCCTATTTAATTTTAAAAACAGCAAAAAATATCCACCTCCCTTTCCATTTCTGATAAGGAGTCTTGGAGTTTACATCTCCTCAGTGTGATAGAGATACTTGCTTTGATCTGCTTAGCTCTTGAAAGTCCAGAGGCTCCGGGCTGAGTTACTCAGTATTCCAGGGGCTCTGGGCTGAGTTACTCATGGACATGCGTGTGGTGCTGAATTGGGGCCTATATCCCTAAAACGCTTTCAAGAGCAAAATAACACAGCTCCCAAGGAGAAACGGTGGAGAGCAGAGGTTTTGTGGGAGAGCAGGGGAGGGAGGAAAGGGAAATTTTCAATTCAGATTGGAAATGAAATGCTCACGGGATGAGACACAGGGAGGCTGCTGCCGCTGCAGATTAAAAAGCTTCTGCGCCAAGTGTTGGCATATTACACGGAGGGAGAGAAGGCTGTTTCTAAATGAGCCAATGGAGCTGAAAGAGGCAACATTATGTCAAGGAGGGAGGTCTCAACAAGTCCACCGGGGCGGGGGAGAGGGTTGGAAAACAGGAGGGCAATGTCGAGATGGGACCAGAAAGGAACTGGGGGCAGGGGAGACAGTGGAGGACACGGGTGTTGGGTCAGTACACTTTAAACGTGCAAGTAGATCTTGGGTAGAGTCCATCCGCGGAGGTAGCTGGTGAACACACACGTAGGCGTCTGTGCATGCACACAGGGTGACATTTGCTCTGGCTTTGTGCAGGGATCGGGGAATTGTTATTATTTATTTAGATTACCACCACACCCAGAAGCCTCTAGTCCAGGGGTGGGCAAACTATGGCCCGCGGGCCAGACGTGGCCCGCCAGCCCTTTTTACCCAGCCCGCGAGCTTGGGCTGGAGGTCGGGGCCACTGGCCCTGCCCTCCCAGCACGGGGTGCCAGGCGGGCGTGGCAAGCCGCGCGGCCCCGCGCTTCCAAGGGCGCCGTGTCGCCCATGACTAGAGTGCCCCAGTGCTGCCGAGCCGGGTCGCTGGGAGTGCCGCCAGCGACCGCGCTCCCGGGCCGGGCCGAGTGCCACTGCGAGGCCCCGCACTCCAGGGCCGGGCCGGGTGCCGCCCGCCGCGGGGCCCCATGCTCCCAGGCTGAGGCGCCGGGCCGAGTGCCGCTCACCTCTGGGCCCTGCGCTCCCCTGCTGGGGCGGCGGGCTGAGTGCTGCCCGCCGTGGGGTTCCGCGCTCCCCCGCCAGGCCGATCGCCGCCGGCTGCTGGGCCCCGCACCTGGCTGAGCACGGTAAGTGGGGGCGGTGGCTTAGGTAGTGGGGTCCAGGGGGGTGGTTGTTGGGGGGTCTGAGGGGGGCAGTCAGGCGGCGGGAAGTGGGTGGGGGTTGGGTAGGGGGCAGGGCCAGGCTGTTTGGGGAGGCACAGCCTTCTCTACCCGGCCCTCCGCACAATTTTGAAACCTAATGTGGCCTGCCCTCCAATCCACTTGTGCAGTGTCCTGTTTAAGGCTGCAAGCGCAAATGGGGTATGGACCCACTGTACCTAATTCAGTCCCTTCTTCGTAGGGCACAGGTAACACAAAAGCCCTCCCTCTCTCTCACACACACACACACACACACACACACACACACACCCCTGCTGTACTGGGTTAACGCGGCATGGCGTTGGCCATTCAGGAACCACGCTGTGGCATTTCTAAGGAGAATCCAGTGATAAAGCAGCACTCCACTCCCCTCTGCTCAGGCCAATGAGTGCCCGCCCAGATGGGAGCGCTTTGCTCCCCAACCAGAGCCCGGCACAAAGCTGCTGCCATCGCAGAGGTTAAGAGCCACTTCTCTTTTTCTGCCTGACTGAAGACTTTCCTCAAAGCCGCACAGCAGCTCCTCCGGCTCTTCCTCCTGCAGCCCCCGAGCAAGGCTTCAGAACAGCGCAGGGGGAGGCACTTTGAAAGCGATTTGTGTCATCAGACGGGCACCAATTAACAGCAAAAAGCGTTGCCAGACTTTTCTGGGTGCTCCAGGTGTCCCCCCGGGGTTCCAATTTGGGGGTGGGAGGGCCATGGGTTTGGGGTTTTTTTTTCTGTAAAATGGATCCTCATGCCTCACAGCACCTTTTCCTAATGGGTTTTACAACTTAACTCAGTTTTGGGGGTTTTTTGCCATAGGATCAGAGAGCACAGTCACCTCAACTAGTGGTTGCTATAGAAACAGCTCAGTCCTCATCCCTATAGTTCTGCATCCAGAGCAGCTTAGCTTGTGTGTCCCAGCTGCCAAATTATGCCAGAGTTTGAAGTCCTAAAGAACATGGTCTTATTGGAAAGCCACGCTGGGTCAAGCACAGAGCTCCCAGCATTTCTACATCAAGTGGCCAAACAAAGTGCCTTTCCTATCAGAGCCACAGTGTTGACGACACTAAGAGCCGTGATGTTCTGACTCATGCACTTTATAAAACCTAATACACTAACAGCAGTTAACACCGGCCTCCAAGAATGATCTGAGGTCTGGAAAACATGCCTTGTAATCAGAGACTAAAGAAGCTCAATCAATTTAGTCTAGTAAAACAGGCTCTGGGAGTGGATCTGGGGAAATTATAGATCCATAAGCCTTACATCTTTACCTGGCAAACTGGTTGAAACAATCAATTAAAAACAGAATAACTAAATACCTGGAAGATCATCATCTGATAGAGTCTGTTCATCATGGATTCTGCAAAGGAAAATCATGTCTCTCTAATCGCTTAAAAGTCTTTGACTGTCAATAAAGTTGGGGCTAAAAGAGAACCAGCTGACCTAATTTATTTTTAGATTCCCAAAAGGCTTTTGACCAGGCTGTGTACAAGAAGCTACTAAAGAAGCTAAGCAGAACAGGGGTGTGAGGCAGAGCTTTGTTATGGCTGAGAGACAGAAAGCAAAGAGCAGGATTAAATGGTCAATTCTCTTCCCAGTGAAAGGTTAATAGCCGGCATTCTCAAGGACTTGTGTTGTTTAATACATTTATTAATGACCCACAAAGGTGGGCGGGGGGTTGAGTAGTAGAGGGCAAAATTTGCAGATGACACAAGGTTATTTAGGCTAATCAGGACTAGAAAGAGGAGTGAGGAACTTCAGAGGGACCTAACCAAATTAGGCGAATGGGCAACACAATGGTAAATGAAATTTAATGTTGACAAATGCCAAGTAAGACACAGTGGAGGGGAAGTTAAAACTCCTCATACAGTTCTTAATTAACTGTAACAACTCAAGAAAGGACCTCGGCATCAGAGCTTCATGAAAACCTCAGTCAAAAAGCTAACATCATCATCCAAAAATACTCCAAATGCAATGGGTGGAAATGTTATTTCCTCAGCTCATTTCCGATAGCCACTTTCAGTGACTAGGAGACTTCTTCCAGAGATGGAATTGACGCATCTCCCCTAGATTCCAAAAACACCTTTTGTCAGCTAAGACAGTTAAACATGATTCAACACCGTCAGCTCTCACAGGTCAACAGTTTGTTGCCTGATTGCTGGATATCTCAGTATCTCAATCTTCTTTTCCATGAACTTTCTCATCCTCTGCAGAGGAGGAGTCTGAAATCTAATTCATCCTTACAGATCTCCTCTGGGAACAGATTCTAGCACTGAGCAGCTGTTCAATCGAGAACATCAGTGTTATTGCTCATGTTATTCTGCAGCTAATAAAGACGCAAATTATCTATTATAGAGCATGCTCCTTCAGAAATGCAGGCATTCTGCTTGCAAAACTTTCCCCTACCTTCTCTCCACTCAACTCAGGGACCATATGGATTGTGCAGAGGGAAAGCTGATAGTGACAAAAGAAGAGAAGTAACACCCCACAAAGCTGCCTTTACCCTCGGCTAGATCCTCTTGTGGCGCTATCTAGCATTCCTATGGATGCTGCATATCTGGGTAGGATTGGAGAGCAAAGAGGTTTGGGATGATTAGCGTCTAAGATCTCTGGAGCAGGATGTTTGCACACCACCTATGTACTCAAAGCGTGCCAGGAACAGTTCTGGGACAATCTTTCTGGATTTATAGCAGTGTTCATCAGGACACACAGGGAGTGTGCACACGGCGAGCCCCAGAAACAAGGAAACACAACACCGAGTAGTCCCTGAACGAAGCCCAGTCACCAACATTTTCAAAAGTGACTAGTGATTCGGGGCATCCCACTTGAGACACTTGAAATTCAGGCCCTTTCTGATGGTCTCAAGCTGGACGCTTGAAGTTAGGCTCCTGAAACCACTCATCCCTCTTCAAAGTTCAAGCCTGGTATTCTGCCCACAACCATGGTGGTCAGGCAAAAGCATTAGAGCCTCTGAAACACGAGCTTTGGTATCTGCATATAGCAATAAATCTCTGCAGCCTGCGGCACTGAGACATATTCTGAGCTGGCGTAGATCAGCACAGTCCCACTGACGTCAATGGGGCAACACCGATTGACACCAGCCCCATAATACTGACCCAGTGCTAGGTTTTGCAAAACAATGTCAGCTAGTTTTTAGTTTCTGCTACAACCGTCCCAGGTCCAGAGCGGAATCTTCCTGCACCTCTAGAGCGTGGGAGGGGTGATTCTGGATAAAAAGTTCTGGCTCGAGCCTCTTTTTCCCTCTCAAGTCACCAAAGTGCTTGAGCATGGGCCTACTTTTAGGCATTGAGAACTATTTATGTGCACAGAATTATGCACACTCTTAAGCGACGGTGAATTAGAACCTCTAATGCTATGTAGCATTGAAAGGGCAAAACACAATCAAAATCTGGCCCTGACTACTGTTGGGGACAGGACCCTGGGCTACACAGACCATTGCTCTGATGAGGTTTGGCAATGCACATGTTCCTTGCTTCCTTCATGCATCTCTCTGCTTTGATTATATGGAGGATGCTGCATTAGCCAGCATTGGTCTTTTCTGCCCACCTACATACATGAGCTTTAATGTTGTGTCTTTTAAAATGTATACACTTTGTACTGCTTTGCAGACAGTTAAGTACTTGGTAGTGCAGTGATTCTCTGGGCAAGACAACAGGTAAGAAAATATCACCCTCTTTTAGCTTCTAACTCTTTGGAACTCTGTGTCTTTCCATATATCAGGTCTGTGCTAGGGTAATATGAACATTATTGCTAATAAAACAGTTATAAGTACTTAAAGCAATGATGATAAATATACAATGGGAAACAAAAGTGCCCAGAAGTTAAATGATTTTCCTGTTGCCAGTGAAGGTATCCAGATTAGACGCCAAGAGTTTTCATCTCCTGCACTCGAATCATTGCCCTCAAATTAAATAGCTGGAAGTCTAGACCACCGGAAAAAATATCCCCAAGTCACTAACAAATAAAAATCCACTCTAGTTTTTAAAAAGCAGCCACTTTCCTGCATGCATAACAGCTGGTACAAATGTTACTGCTTCATGTACACGTATAAGTGCCTGATTTATGAGCAAAGTCAAGTACTTAGATACCAAAGTGGCAGGATAAAATGGCACCTTCAAAAGAAACCCACAAAAAAGGGCTCATTCAAGGCCCTTTCAAAGTGAGGATCAAAGAGTGTATATAGAGTACGTGTGCGCACTTATAGGGTAAATGTGGCAAAAGACTTTCAACTTATTTCTATCGAGTGTGTTACACTGGTTAAGCATGATCATTGGGAGCAGCTTTGGGCAAGGTCTGTCAAATTGGCTTGAGATGAACAGTCTGTAAAACAGCTTTCCCTTGTCTGTGCCGTGGAGCTGAGACTCTGGGAAGCAAATGGAGCCTAATCCCAGTGAAAGAAGAGGCCACCAGACTGTTCTGTTTCACTCCTCTCGACTTCCTTACACAGCCAACATGGATTTCTGCTCAGAAATTAAATCCTTTAATGTACCGATGCAGCTAGGAAGTCAACATTCTAAACTATGTGTTCCCAGAAGCCAGGGGGAGACCGCGCCATGGCGTTCTTCCAGGAATTGATTTGTGGGTTTTTTTATTTTTGTATTTTTTTTTTAGACGCCTTGAGGCCTGCAGGGCACAGAGCTGTATTTACAGGCAGTCTTAAGGTCTGCTGCTAATCAGTCAGGGTGCGCTTTGCCCACCATTCAGCCTCCTGTAAAGCTGTCAACAATGGCTCGCTGTTTCCCTACACACGTTTAGAACTGTTCTTCATTAAGCCAAAAGGGAGCAGAGCCAGCCAGACTGCCCTGTGGATACCCCTTTATTCACTGATAAACATTAAGAACCGCTCAAACTTTAGCCAGCCAAGCTTAGCAGGGCACGTTTGTGATCTTCCAGCAGGCTCTAGTCTGCAGAATGACTATGTAAAGGTGACACCTTCTTATAAAGAAACTTGTGCATCTTTTGTTGTTCTACTGGAGGCCCTACTTGTCAGCCAATGATTTAGGGATTCCGGGACATATGTCAAATCCTACTGGATATCCTTCTAAACAGGGAGGGACTTGCAAGCATAAGGGGTGGAGGCAAGGGCTGAAAGGGGAGGAGTTGGGGACATGCACAAGAACCAGTAGGGTGGAAAGGGACAGGGCAAGGGGTCGCAAGGAGGAGTGGGGTTATGTAGAGTGACCAGACAGCAAGTGTGAAAAATCAGGACAGGGATGGGGGAGGGGGGGTAATAGGAGCCTATATAAGGAAAAGCCCCAAATACTGGGACTGTCCCTATGAAATCGGGACATCTGGCCATCCTAGGGTTATGATGGGGAGAGGCCATGGTCCAGAGTGGAAGGGTCTGGGGATATGAGGGGAAGGGCTCAGATGGGCTGGGACATCATCATCAGAGAGTATAAGGCCAGATCATCTAGCCTGACCTCTTGTAGCTCACAGATCACCAACCCACTGAGCCCCACTCCCCCAGCCTCTGGATCTCCCCACTGAACCCCCATACCCAGACCCCCTGACAAGCTCTATCCCCTCCCCAACTCCAAGAACCCCCTGCTGAACCCCAATCACCTTCACCTGGACCTCTCTGCAGACTCCCATTATCATCGCACCCAGAACCCCGCAACAAGCCCCTGGGCATCCTGATCCCCCCCACACCTGGATCCCCTACTGAGCTGCCAGCACCCAGATTGCTCTACAAAGAACCCTCTCACCCCACACTTGGATCCCCCAACACTAACACCCCCCCGTTCCGCACACACACATTTTTATCCTGCCTTGCTGAGCCTGCCCGCCCACACCTAGTGCACATGGCACAGAGGAGCAGGGATCTGGGGCTGGCCCGGCCCATGCGCTGTGTCAGGGTTGGGTGCAGCCTCATCGCCGAGTCTATGTCCCGGGGGTAGGGGAGCTGCACAGTGATCTTCCACCTCTGTGCAGCTAGTGGCCTGTGCTCCTCAATGCTGGAGCCTCCAAATTTATCTGACAAATAAAATTTTCAGAATTTTGCAGAATTTTAAAATATTGTGCGCAGAATTTGTAATTTTTTGGTGCATAATGCCCTCAGGAGTACACTGACTCCCTGTGTAACCTAGGATATGTCACTTGACCTCTGTATGACTTGCAACGTTTGTCTGTCTCACAGAGGCGAAGAGGCTAAATTAACAGCTGGGAAGTGCAGGGAGACCCTCGGACGGCAGGCGATGTACAAGTGCAACGCATACAATATTTTCCAACAAACGTAGCAAGGGCCACTCAGATTAATAAATATTTAAATACATAAAGCAGCTTGAATCAGGAAGCAACAAATGCTCTACAGAACACGAGTTGGGTGCTCTGTATCCAGGACCTAATGAACAAGTGTCCACTCCTCCTTAACCACCCCCACCTTGGGCACCGTCATTCTCAACAGAAAGACCTTCTCCCAGTACTAGAGCGGATCCTGCGCTCACCTGCTTGGTGGCTGGATTTCAGCCCCCAGAGCTGTAAGGCATGCCCAGTGACACCCTGTCTGCAGCAGGGTTGCATGGCTGAAATCACTAAGTGACTGGGAGTGAGGGAAAAAACCCAGCTATGCCAACACATGGGAACGGACCTACGGACCCACCACAACCCATCAGTTCCTGGAAAAATGTTCGCCCTGTCACCCCTTCGCTTCCAAGAATGGATTTTCCAGGACCAGCAATTCAATTTCCATGGTGCCGTAGCAAGAGATACTTCCAGGAACATTACAGAGCAGCCAAGGATACTGTGATATGTGGGGGGACCCAAAAGGTTTTTCGTATCATCTGTCCCCTGTGCATTGCCTCTGCCCCCTGCAAATTAGCATTGTTTACCTGACACCAGAAGTGTAACTCTGCATCTGTCACCAGGCAGAGCAGGATCAGTTAATGAGCCTTATCCGAAAGCAGCACGTGCTGTGTTTCGCTATGTAACTTAGTGCCATAAATATATTTCCCTAGTATTCCTGCTAGATGTACGATAGTGCGAACTGCAAACAGAGCTCATGCAGATAGATTTCAGCCCATGGCTGAAAGCTGCAAAGTGCTTTGTCCTCACTCGGATTTTACCCAAGTGCCTTTCTCCTAGTGAAGACACAGCCCAAGAGTTTTCCAGGCAATCCGGAAATTCACCAATAACCTTTCTGAGCAGCTCTTCCTAGGAAGGGTGACAGGCTGTTAGTTTCCTTCGGAAAGAGGAAGAGTTGATTTCCCAATCTCTGCTCAGATCCTCTGGGACCATGCAGTGCTTCAAATAAGGTTTGGTTTTTAAAGCCCAGGGAAATTTCTCTGTTTTTCACAGTCACCCCTACTGTCTAGGAGGTGTGACAGTCACATAGTGTCAACTCGGAAGGCTTCCTATGGCTGATCATTGTGAAGTTGTCTCCTGGACTTAGTTCCAAGCATTTCATAACCATGATAAAGTTGCTTCTGTGGATATGCTTCTTCAGCAGGCCTGATATCCACTCCTTCCGTTCGCTAGGTTATAATTTTGGTGACTACCACACCCCCTTCTTTGCCAAGCTGAACAGTGTTGCATAAAATCCGCCCAGGAAAGGAATTCACCATGTGAGCCACTCTCTTCAGACCCAAGGGAGGGGCCAATGATGCTGGAAAGGATGGAAAGCTGAGTGAACCGTTTGCAATGACTCACTGGTTCAGTGAAAGTCAGCTTTTTGTTTTTCAGTTCCTGATCTGTCCATAAGCAGATCACCAGATTCTCTAACGTATTCATTATTCACAATGATCTGCCAGTTGCTTCTACAAACGATTCTTGGTTTGCATATGTATGAACTGCAAATGTTACAACTGAATATATGATTTGTGATTTATGCTGGCATGTCTGTAAGTTACCCAGTGCAAATGCCAAACTGTACACGTGACAAGCCAGAATGATCTGGTGGTGGCGACAACAGACTGGGAGTCAAGATCTTCGGGTTCAATGCCTGACTCAGCTTCCTTGGTGAAATTGGCTGCCTCATCCAGTCTGTATACTGAGGGTCGTAATGCTTCATTTCTACCACCTCTGTCTTGTCTACTGATATTGTAAGCTCTTTGGGGCAGGAACTCTCTTATTGTGAGTATGTACAGCTTCCAGCACAATGAAGCTATGACCCTGGCTGTGCCTTTAAATACAATTGTAAGACCAACAACAATGGTGGTGATATCCTCCTGAAATAAATACTGCAGCTCTGCCTCTCTCTTGGGATTTCTCCTGCTGGAAGCACCATCTCAGGTCAGCATTGTTCCATTTCTTTGTCCCTTTTTTTAAAAAAAGTTAGACTAAAATGAAACCCCAGGCTCCAGCTCAGACCAGAAACTTCAAGAAAAAAATCTCTGCTCGTTAGTTAGTTGGACTTCGTTGTGCAGGTTCCAGAGGCGCTGTGGTGGTGTTTGCAGCATTTCCCAGTTAGGAAGGGAAAGATGGAGGAGAAAAAGAATAAGAAAGAAGAAGAAGGAATGGAGGCTGGGTTTTACCAAGAGGCCTAAGGATCTCAGGTACTTGGAAAATTCTAGCTTCCAAACCCACCGGGTGTAAAGGTCATTTCAGTGGCACCATTACTAGAAACAGCATCGCCAGCCCTGCGGCCCCGCGCTCCTGACCTGGGGGCCGGGCCCAGCGCTGCAAGCCCCGCGGTCCTGCGCTCCCAGCCGGGGGGCCGGGCCCAGCACCGCAAGCCCCGCGGTCCCGCGCTCGGGGCCAGACCCAGCTCGGAAAGCCCGGTGGTCCCACGGTCCCGGCTCAGGGGCCAGGCCCAGCGCCGCAAGCCTCGCACTCGGTGCCGGCCTCACGCTGTGAGCCGGGGGTCGGGCTGAGCGTGTCTTGCCGCGGGGCCCCTTGCCCAGAGCCGGCGTGCCGGGCCAAGGGGAGCAAGCCGCGGGGCTCCGCGCTCCCAGCCAGGGGTGCCAAGCCGAGTGGGACAAGCTGCGGGGCCGGGTGGAGCGCTGTGAGCAGTGGGCCCCGCGCCCGGCTCAGCAGGTGAGCCGATGGGGGCGGGGGTGGTGGTTAGGGTGTGGGGGGTTTCGTGAGGGGGCAGTCAGGGAACAGATAGCAGGGGGGCTAGATAGGGGGTGGGTTCCTGGAGGGCAATTAGAGTGGGGTGGGTCTCGGGGGGGGCAGGGTGACCAGGGGACAAGGAAGGGGAGTTGGATGGGTCGGGGTTCTGAGGGGGGTAGTTAGGGGGCGGGAAATAGGTGGGCCTCAGATAAGGAGCGGGGCCTTCCCTACCCGGCCCTCTGCACAATTTTGAAGCCCGTGTGGCCCTCGGACCAAAAAGTTTGCCCACCCCTGACCTAGCTCCTCCGAAGGCTGAAATCCACCCTCTACAGAGGACAAGCCTCAGTTCCCGGCACCACTGAGGTCCTGCAATTGTCTGCCCCAGGCAGTCAAAGATCCCGACTCATGGCTGTAAAAGAATTACAAGATAGGCTTAAAAATCATGAGATTAAAAAAAGAAAATCAAATACCAAGTTCTTTTTTTTTTTCACATTCTGGTTTCATCACACGGCAGTCAGGCCTCTGCAAGCAGGGGGGTGGGCAACTCGCTTTTCGAAATGAAAGCCGAGATGCCCAGGCAATCTCGTACCTGTAGCCGCTGGGGCTTTAAGAGTAACCCCAAGGATTACAAGACTTCCCGATAAAATGGTGAGAGTTAGCAACACTGCTCAAGTCCCAGAGCGATTTCAGCAGCACTGCACTTGCAGTTAGTTACGCATGTAAACCTTGAGGCGTTATTTTACAAGAACAGCGATTGTCTCTTACTAGGTGCCTAGCACAACAGGGGAATAATCTCCAGTAGGGCCTTTTGGCACTACCACAATGTTAATTATAATAGTCAACAACTCCCATCTGCAACCAAGACCCCTCACACCATTGCCTTTTGGCTCTTGGCTAGCTGCTGACCCAGTTATTCTCTCTGTTGTTAGCCCCCTTCACAAAGACATTTTCAGAGGCACAGCCTGTTTGTTTAATAACATCGCTGCAAAGGCCGGGGTTGGGTCTCTCCTTGGACTGGTATAAACCAGGAGTAATTCCATTGATGTTAATGGAGCTACACTGTCATAAAGAAACTCGCGTATGAGAACTGAATGAAGTCTGCTATTTATACCAGGATTCAATTTAAAGCATTAGCGGGCACTCCTCTATCGCTCCAGAAAGCCTCCAGTATTAACCAGTGGTTCTTGATGAAGTGGAATGCTCTATCTAGCTGCCTTACTAACAAAAATGCATATTAGGATTTTAGAGGGGCCTTGAACAAACAACAATTCCAGCTCTCATTGGGTGCTAGAGGTTCACATGCAGGGCTGTTTATAATGCAGGAGACATAACGCACTCAACAGTTTCAGACACCATGTTCAGGTATCAGTACTTCTGGCCAAATCCTCCCAAGCAGGGGAGACAGCTCAACTCGTCCTACACTTACATCCTTCATTTTGTTCTATTACTCTTGACATCTTTGCTGCAATCTCTAGTGCCAATGTCGGGCACTGTCAGTTCTGCTTAGTGGAATATAAGGGATGGGAATTTTGTATCAAACCTACTGTCACCTAGGATTGCCACAGCTGTCAGTAGTGCTGCACTTTCAGAACTTCAGAGACAGCCAAGAGCGAACTCAGATCCTTCTGCTCCGAAAAAATTGGCTTCTAACACTGAAACTAAGGGAGAATTTCTGTCAGCAGTACGGGGTTTATGACATACATGGAGTTTTTTTTCTCCTGCTGATAATAGCTCATCCAAATTCAACAGCCTCTTAGAATTGGTATGGTAATTTCCAACTTTTTATGCTTTCTGTGTATATAAATGCATCTTACTTCTGTGTGTTCCATTCTA
Source organism: Dermatemys mawii (assembly GCA_007922305.1). Lineage (NCBI taxonomy): Eukaryota > Metazoa > Chordata > Testudines > Dermatemydidae > Dermatemys > Dermatemys mawii. The sequence goes on along the minus strand of ML677366.1, from coordinate 5,741,224 downwards.
TGCATCCGATGAAGTGGGCTATAGCCCACGAAAGCTTATGCTGAAATAAATTGGCTAGTCTCTAAGGTACCACAAGTATTCCTCGTTTTCTTTACGGATACAGACTAACATGGCTGCTAATCTTAAAATAATCACTTAGCACCTCCTGCCAGAGAAAAGAAGATTAAGAGTGTTTTTCATGATCCAATGGGTTTATTATGCAAACAGCTTTAACTATCAGCCACCTGAGAAACTTGACCCTAGAAACTCATGTAAACCGAGCTCACCCAGCTCTGAGCTTTCAATATTTTCAAATGGGTTGCAATTCCGTATTTAATTGCAAGTAAAAAAGAAATGGAAAAATGGAGAGATCGAGACACTAGAGAGGAAGGCTATCAGCCCCACTGGGAAAATGCACTGAGAAAGGAATACATTGTGTAGCTTACAAAATAAGTTATAATAAATGCAGAAATGATTGGACCCAAACCTCTTTTTGCAGAGGCAACTTTAAATGGTGATTGAAATTAAAGCCTCAAAATAAAAGCACAGCTGCCTCATTCCACACCAAAAGCAGTTGCATTTATAAAGGTAAGTTAAAATGATCCCAGACTGGGCCAAATTCTGCTTTCCTTTTACACCAGTGTAAAAACTGGAATAACTCCACTGAATTAAGGCGTTCTATTTAAAAACAAAGGAGTCAATCTGGATTTACACCAATGTAAATGACAGCAAATTCTGATCTGCAGTTTCAAGGGCAGTTGAATCTTTCAGCATGAAAACCACCAATCAAGTGAAAGATGGGGATAGCGTCATTTCCTTGTCATATAAAACAGGGCAGGAGTGTGTCCTTCATCACAGCAGCTCTCAGCTAGCCATGTGGGATGGGACTAGAGCACAGAACCAAAGCTGCCAGCTGTTTCTTTAAGATACAAACAAAAAATCCTGCAAGTCTTGTTCAAATGAGAACTAATTTTACTGCAAATGTGGGAATCTTTTTCCGGTGCCACAGGAGTTGTTGCACTTTGAAGGCAAGCACATGCCACGTTCTTCTCCGCAAAGCTCTCTGTACCCCCGTCACCTCCTCGTCTTCAAAGGCCCAGCCTCCCTGTCTGAGCCTTCTCACAAGGGAAAGCTGCCCACGGCTCTCTCCAGAATCCATCAATGCCGCTCTTCAGTTGCCTTGAGCAGGACAGGGTTGCTAGGCACTACAGCAACACTAACAACAACAAACAGGGGCTGTAAACGAGAAACTGGACAGGGGTGCCTTTTTATCCACAAGGCAGAGCTTTCTCTAATCTAAAAGCAGGTGAAGCCACATGAACTAAAGGCTGCAAGATCACTGGCCTGGATGGGCAAACATCACAGCTTAGCCGCTGTAACCCGCTGTGTTTCTTTGATTACGCTGCAAAGGGTGTCTTAGCTGCCCTTCAGCTCTGCCCCACTTATCATATTTCATACAAATATTTGACTGAAAAACACATTTCATGGGATGCTGCCGCAGCAAGCTGTTACAACTGTCAATTTAAATGATGTTCTGCCGACGGCAATCTCCCAGCGTCATCTCTAATAATAGAGTATTACATCCCAATTCACCAGGAATGTTCTTGTCTGCTGAAAGACTTCACGGCAGCCTTCACAGCCCAGACTCAACGAACATCCTCTCGGGCCATCCCAGTGAACCGTCCATCCACTCCTGTGTCTGCTCAGTACAGACAGAAAGAACAGGAGTCGCTCTTGGAAGACATGTCTACATGAGCAGCAGGCCCTTTAAAAACCAACGTCCTGTTGCTTTGTAGCTATTAGAAGGAAGAGACCATTGTGCCTTCCACAGTCTTCGTAGGTTGGCTCAATTTAAAGGCTCCATACAAACACTCAGGGGACAGGTGATGAAACAGATTCATGCACCAAATGTCTGCAGCTATGCACACCAAATCAAGAAACTGCACGTGCAAATGGGCAATTAGAAGCAACGCAACGTTAGATGGTTGTGCTTATCAATGACGGCAATTACACTCACAAATTTGCCACATAACTGCACATTCAGATTGCAGAGTGTGCCTACTATATTTCTACAGGTAGCCTCACATCCTTATCTTTCATGTTCCAAATATTTTAACAGTTGTAATCTTGAATAATTATACAGCCCTTTCCGACTGTAGATCTCTAAGTACTTTTAAAAGGTGACTAAGTAGCACTAGCTTCATTTTACTGATGCAGAATTTGAGACGCAGGAACAGCAAGTGACTCTACCAATGTGGTACAGAGTCATTGACAGAAGGGGGATGAGAACCTAGGTTTCCTGATGCCCAGAACTGTGCTCTACCCACTATCCTATCCTGGCCACGAACACTAGGATAACTAGAAATAAATGGTGCACTACAAAAGGGATGAGAAAAGGGAGCGGGAATGGAAAAATGTATTGCCCTTTTTTCCTTAATTTTTTGTGCTTTCCCCAGCCCAGTCCAAACTCTATTCAGAATTTAAATTGCTGTTATCTCTAACTTTCCCCAAAAAAGGCTCGTTCGAGGCTATAGGAACAAAAGCATCCACAAATATCTGAAGGGCATAAATACTGAGGTGGGAGAGAAATTGCTTGTGGTGGCCAAACAATGTATAACCAGAAAGAATGAGATGAACTTAAGGAAAGGAGAATTTGAACTGAATATCAAGAAAAATGGCCAATAGCTATTAGATTGCGGAATAGTCTTTCAAAGGGAGTGGTGAAAACTCCGCTGTTTGGGACATTTAAAATCTAGACTGGACAAAGTACTTGAAGCCAGGCTGTACCCTGCCCTGGTAGATGTTTGGCCTGTTATGATTATTGGTAATGCCATACGGCCTAGAGCCCCCCCTTCCCCATCAAACTCTGGGCCCTGCTGTGCTGGGTACGGTGCCAACACGTAAGTGAGCGACAGGACCTGACCGCAAGAACTTACATCTTAAATAAACAGTGGGTGGGGAAACAGACACATGGAGTGAAGTGGCTTGCCTGGGGTGACCCAGTAGGTCAGTGTCAGACCCAGGAACAGAACCCATGTCTCCTGGTTCCTATACCAATGCACTCGCACTAGATATGCTCCTCTAACACGAGGATGCCCTCGTAGATCTTAGATTTTGCTCAGTTCTATGGTGCTTTGAGATTCTAGCGTATCACTGTGCAAAGAGCAACAGACACAAGAATGTAATAAGGAGGGCGGCATAGTGGGGTCTGAATAGCCATGACTACTACATGTACACAGCATGTCAGGCCTGGCTACATATACACACTGCTGCTTCGGTTAGGTCCTGGCAGCTAAAACACAGCATATGGTGAGTGCCTCTGAAGAGCCGCTCTCTATCCCTGTGCCCTGTAGTGAGTAGACATTCTGAGGCTTTTAGTTAGTGTGCCCTGCGACGCTCCATCTCCCCTCCTTCTTTGGTCGTTCCTTTTCAACTTGGTTAGGAAGCAAGCCACCAGAGCCCTCATCCTTTAATCAGGAGCACCTTAGAGCAATTCACATGCTCTACGGTGGGAAAGTGGAATGGACCCACCCCTCGCGTGCTGGCTTTGGAGCAAGTCTTTATGCCCAGAGGTGCTGGAATGAGGAGTGCAAGGGGCGCTGCCGCAAACCTGGCTTGAAGTGGATTCCATTATATCCAGGGTTTACAGTTTGGTTCAATGGCTCTCAGCACCCCCACTATAAAAACTGTTCCAGCCCCCTCCCCCCTCCCCGTGCCCTGCCGCAGGGCCAAAAAACAGTTTCCAAAACTGAAACGCAAGCCCGTAAAGCTCTCCTGTCGGAAAGCTGAAGAAGGGGGGAATTTACACCGAGTATGGCCAAGCGTTCCATGACGCGTTCTCACTGCCATTTCCGGCAGAAAGCAAAAGTGGGGATCTGGGGCTCATTTCCCATCTGTATGGACGAGGGGGTCAGGGACAGGGCTGGGAGGTGCGTTTTGCACTCAGGAACCACTGGGGAAGCAAGAGAGAGAGAAGAGGAAAATCAAACGTATCCTTCTGTTTCTATGTCTGCAGCATAAGGTCACGGCTCGGTTTCAGGGCTGCATGACTGGATCTTGCCCTAAGTTCTAGTATCCTCATTCTTGCTCCAACTGCTGTTCCCGAAGGAATGTCTGGAAATTTACACCGTGACGGCTGGGCGGCCTGAACATCTGCAGCACACACAGCCGTGCCTGCCACAGTTGCTGTCTATCCCGCTATTCATCTGATCCCAGCTCACATCCAGCCACAGAGACAAGCGGGTCTCTCCCAGGGTTGCGATACCGTCAGTCGAGGGAAAGGACAGCAGCTTGGTTTTTTAACTCGTGCAAATAATTTGGCTGCAGAACAGGGCTAAGCAAATCGCTCTTTCAGCTGAGCAAAGACATTGACTTAACGAGGAAAATGTAACAATATGCCGGGTACCGTATCTGGATCAGAAAAATAGGTCTGGCCAGAGAGGGTAGACGGCTGAGGGGACACAGGCTCTTTCCTTCACTACTAGCTGCTGTGGAGGAAAATTTACTTAGGCGTAGCCTGTCGGCCGCAAGGCCTCAATCAGGCCCCTGGCCTAAAGGCTAGGCCTAAGTAAATTTTCCTCCACACTGCCCACTCAAATCCGGCTCCATTTGCCAGTGACTGGCAGTCACGAAGGAGAGCCGTCCGCTGGCCTGAATGCAGCGGGTTGGTGGCTTGCAATTTAGTGCCTGGTGGAAACATTTCCACCACAATCCGCCCCATCATCAGGTCACAAATCACCTTCGATGCAAACGGTGCCTTTATTAGCAGCCAGCAGAGGCCATGGACAGAAGAGAGGCTGGACTCCCCGCTCTGAGTCAAATGGGATGTTTAGGGGCTGCTGCCCCCAATTGTGGGACTAAATAGAGGAGCTTGTCCTGGAGTTTAAGGCCAGAAAGGACCACAACCATCGAGTCTGACCTCCTGCACATGACAGGCCACTAACCACCGCCCAGCCACCCCCAAACCATGTGCCACAACCAGAATTAGACCACACTATTACACCCCTCTGGAGAGTAGGCTGTTGTGTCCACAGGCTGAGACAGGATGGACGAAGGTAAACGATTCCAGAAGCCCCTGCAAAGCTTGGTCTCCAAGATTTCAATCGGGCACCTTTTGCCATCATTAAATAGTTTTTTGGGGGTGTTTTTTGCTGTTGTTTTTAAACAAGGGTGTTTTTGTAAAAATACCTGTTTGTGTGTACCACCGTTTAGAGATGAAAACCAGATCGCCGGGGAGAAAATAAGCCACTTGCTGGAATGATCGAGGTGTCTAAAATGACACACGCCGTACGGAGATCACTTGAAAAAACTATCAAGAAAGCGTGAGTCACCCATGGAGGAGTTTGTCGCTCGTAGCAGGCTCCGCTGCCTTCCACGTGACTCACATAGTCTCTTCCCAATTATAAAAATCACCAGAGATTTGCCAGAGACATGATTTTCATTACAATTAGCTAAATCCAATGAAAATGTCAACCCAGAGTATTCCTTTGTCTAATCAGCGGGCAGCTTAATGCTTCAGAAGTGGAGGGGAGAGGGAGAGAAATCAAACCAAAAAGCTGTTCAGACCCGTTTGCGTGGCGGAAGGAATGCTCCCTTTTTAACCTCTTTGATTGCTTTCAATTTGAAAAGCAGAGTAAACGTCTTAAAGTTACAAGAGATCATTACGCAGAGAGCAGGATGAATTGCGGTGCCTGGGAGAGGTTATCCAAAGTGTGGCTTGATCGATATTACTTATCAATAACACAACACGCCAAAGAGGGGAGCTGTCTCTGGCATGCAGAAGCGCACGATTCCAGAGCTCCCCTGTTATCTTGTGTTTCATTAGGAATGCCCGGGGATCTGGCAGGGACTGGGTAATTAGCTGCAGAGTACAGGATTGCTCAAGAATTCTTTGTAGATTCAACACAGATTATCTCCATAATGCAATTCATTGATCAAAGGTGTATTCTTGGACTCCACAGTTAATGACACTCCCTGCTGATGGACGAACAGCAAAGGCATCTATGTGAAAACGCACGAGCGGCAGAGGAACAAGCGAGACACTTCTAAACGAAGACAGAAAGGGCCACGGAAGGATCTCAGAGCTGGCAAGGGAGTTTTGCCCTGCAGATGGAGGACTGAGCACCCTGCCTATGTACCTGGCTCTTTGGCTGATCCTTGAGCAGCTCCGCTAACAATTCTGTGCCTCAGACTCTCCAATGGGAATAACAATCAGGAGGAAGCAAAGTCTAGCGAACAGGCTGTGGATCTGGGAGTCAGGAGACCTGGCTTCTTATCCTGGCTCTGCCACTGACTGGGCTGTGTGGCCTTGGGTACATCACTGCCCTTCTCTGTGCCTCCCACCCTTTGTTTACTGTAGTAGGTGCTACTGCAATACAAATCATACTATTTCCTCACCTCCCTGGGGCGCGAGGAGGGTTCCCTAACTAACAGCTGGGAAGCGATTCCAAGTCCCTCACTGAAGACTGCCAAGTGTTATGCTCATTATCGTTATCATCCACCCGCAAACATTCATGGTACGAGCCATGTCGCTTCTGCCCCTTTCCTGGGGGAACCCTGCGAATCAAGCCTTCTCCTATCCCCCTCTCAACTCTTCGCACCTGTCTCACGAACAACAGAGGAATGAATCAGAGCAGAGATCTAGTACTTTAATTACAGGTAGGGAGTCCTACTCTACCCACCGCTAATCCGGTCCCCCGCCCTCCAGCCTTCCAGAGATCCTCTCTCCCAACGCTGACAGAAGAGTACCTCATGCTGCTCCTTCTGAAGACCACTGCCTCTGGCAGAGCCAATGGAGAGGCCCCCCTCTTACGGCAAAGCTCATTGCCTATGCCTGCCAGCCCAGCCCATGCCGCCCTGGAGATCCCAGCCGCCACATGGGTTAATGTGCTTTGTGGCATCAATCCCTGCTCTGCAGAGTCTGGGATCTCCATGGCCAAGCTGCTGGCAGTGTCAGTAGATCAGAGGTGACCTGGACAGATTCTAAGGCAGCTCCATCCCTGAACGTGGATGATTATGCGTGGAAGACCAGGGGCCACTTTTGAAAACATAGGAAAGGCTTCTGCACCATGCTCAATACCAGCAGTAGAACATGGACATGGCCAAAAGTGTTTAAATGCCTCGGAGTGTCACATTTACCCTCCTTCTCCTGCAAAAGACGTCCCCAAAGAGCAAAAGGGGTCCCATGAAAACCTAGGAAAATGTCCTGTTCAGGCAGAATTCTCATCTGGTGCAATCTTTTCTCTATTTCTAGTCTCTTGTTGCTTATCCGGTGACAGACCAGACCCAGAAGCACCAATGCAACATTCTTGTAGCTCAGGTCTGTTGCGTGAGAACTAGACCATGGTCTTTAAAAGGCTCATCTGCTGTTTATTCCTGACCTGAAGTCATCTAGGCTGAATTACAGGGACCTAAAGTTATTACAACTGAATTCCTAAGGAGGGAGATATCTCCTCTTTAGGAGTGATCAAAAGGAATGCATATACCCGAAAAGCCTCCTTAATACACAATGCTTGAAAATGGGATCATTGAATGGGCTTTGGTTAAAGTTGAATCCATCTCTGAGCCCCAAGAAACACTCTGTACATTGCTAAGTTTTGATAAAGAGGGAAATCTCTATGCTGTAGCACCCAAGACTCTACTAGCTCAAGAGGTCTCCAATTAAAATAGTCCACTGCAGTTCCTTCCCATCAAGGAAAACCACCAGAGGGGAAAAAGAACTGGAACACAGAAACCAAACTTACAAAAGAAAAACAAGCCTCCTATTTTCCCAGATGACTTAATTCCATTTTTTAAACAAGGTGATTAAGCAACAAATCTTTAAAATCTTTATCTCACATGAGTTTTGAACCCCTGGCCACAAGAACCTGTCTGACCATGTCCGGTTGGAGGAAGAAAACTGACCTCTACCCACTCCCAAAATGGGTTTTACATTGGTCAGGAATGGTGGGATGTTACGTGTACAGGTCTCAGATACCACATACAAAACAGAGAAATCAACCCAGCAGGCTCTTACGTGTTACAGGTTACGTGTTACAGGTTACGTGTAACACGTGTATTCTTACGTGTTACAGGTCTCAGATACCACATACAAAACAGAGAAATCAACCCAGCAGACTCTTACGTATTACAGGTTACATGTTGCAGGTTACGTGTACAGGTCTCAGATACCACAGTGAAGAGTGGAGTATGAAGGCCTAAATTAGATGAAAGACTGAGAGACCCAGTGGAACATCTTGGATCCCTAACAAGGTGTTAACGAGGTTATCACGGGGATGTCATACAAAACAGAGAAATCATCCCAGCAGACTCTGTGACACAGAAGAGGCTGCATTTGCTTCCCCTGACCCGTCTCCATTTTTCAGTTCTGAGAGAGGCTTCCTTCTGTTCCCTCCAGTCAGGAAACATGCACCAAACGGGAATGTGAACCTGCCCACGAACATGTCTTCAAAACACTGCACTGGAAGTAACCCTGCAGGCCGGGGAGAAAGTGACGATTCTGACGGCCCCTCTCTGCGACAGAGCCAGCAGCAGTCACAAAACGAACAGGGGGTGAAGCAGTGAAGGGATCAGACCTAGCTGGATCCTTTCACTCTCGCCTCCGGAAAGTGGCACCAAATACCCCAGCACTGGTGTGCACCCGTGTCCCGGTCACACAGTGACCCCTGTTCAGCTGCCGATTCAGATTACTCCTTCAGACAGCACAAACAACTCTAAGGAGGGAGGGTGCACAGAAACGGGCTGGGACAGTCAAAGGAACCCAAGTGTGGGATTTGGGTGTGGCACCGTTGAAAATCCCAGACTCAGGACGCATTGATGCCACATACCCACACCACACCTCTGAGCATTCTATGGCTCAATGCACAGAGGAGACACAGAGAATCTACACAGGGGCAGCTCACGGGGCTTTACGGTGCACAGGGCTAAGAACAGCAGCTGTGACTGCAGCTTCTTAGGTAAAAACATCGCCCCGAATCAGAATTTTGCCCAGAGAGTACAACGCATGAATAAGCTGTACAAGTCAGTGCAGCACCTGTAAGTTACGGATGCAAAGATGCCCCATTATTATAAATACAGTCAGTTTTAAATTGCCCACAGCAACCCTAGAAACAATCCAACTATCCTACAATTGAAGTCACACCCACAGGGAGAATACCACCATCAGCATTTCCTGGCAGCTTCACTCTTTATAAGAGTCCTCGGCTCAGTTTTAAGCAGCCATCCGAAAGGCCCTTTTGTGTCTTACCTTTTAAGACGCTAAGAAGAGCATCGTTACTGTAGCGTTTCCGTGCTGCGTTGGTTGCCACGCAGTGATAGGCCCCAGCGTCGCTCTCCCGCACATCGACGATTTGGAGGATGCCATTGGGAAGAGTTATAAACCTGAATAAGTAAATTAAAGAGCATGAGATTTGCTTTTCACAGCTAACACGATTCATCCCCAGCTGCTGGAATGCAGCTATTCTCATTCCTTCCTTTTACTTGAGAATGTATTATGTGCACATTACCAAAGCCCTGGCAGAGAAGAGTGGGCGAGAGACTCTTTAACCTTCCAATAGGAGAGTTTTAAATAAAGCAAAATGTACAACCCATTAATAGCAATAGATTCAACGCAACAATAAATCTGCTGCCTTCTTCAGACTAAGCCTACAGGTCTCTGCAGCAGAAAACATTCTATATTAAAAAATATATGAACCCACACATACATACATATGAGTGTGTGTCTGCATATGTACATAGATAGTTAGTAGGAAGAATGCCACTGATTAACCTATAAGGGTATGTATATAAATCTGCATGTTCGGTGAGGCTTTAGTTCTGCATTGCAAATGTATTCTTGAGCTCTTATGATCTGCAGCAGAAGCTCTTCGCTGGGGTCAAAGGGCTTTTGAGTCCCACCTCATTGAGATGTGGCTCCTGCAAAGTCCTGGGGATTTCCGCTGTAAGATTCCAGCCCAGAACTGTTGGGAAAACTGGCCCTGGAGAACCCCTCCTCCGGCTTTACAGGGAGCTTAGTGCAGACTTTGAGAGCTTAGTCAGTGCTATGCATGCTCAAACAGGGCCCAATCCTGCATGCTGCTAAGCACCCTCCAGGATCAGGCTCACAGTGCCAGAGTCATGCACAAGAGCAGTGATTCAGTACAGCTTCCAGGCAGCAGTACCCTGGCCTGCCAGCTTCTCAGCCAGCCGGGCCTCATCTGTAGCTCTTCCTTTCCAGGTCCCCCAGTGCCGTGGGGTTGCAGGTGGCTTAGAAGACCACTCAGCCCCCTCTACTAGCGAACTTTCCTCCTCGCCGGGGCTCACTCACAGCTGAGGGTTCTCTGAGTAGTGATAGAGGCCAAAACCCAATGTAGTTCGAAGTTACCTACTCTACTGGCAAGTCTCAGTGCCTTGCTGGATAGGAAGCCCCAGCAATCAGGGGCATAACAGTTATTGAGAAGGGAGCTGAAGAGTCTGTTTTCCCTGCCAGCTGACACACACATATGAGTAACAGACAAATACATTTGGCTATGCATGCGGACAGCTGACAGAATTAATTTGCCTATCGCCTACCAGCCACTCTGCTCTTCCCAGTTGCAAAACCCCCTGTATTTGCCTTTGTTTGAACAAAGTGTCAGACCCGCTAAGCGCCTTCCCCCGCAGGCAGGATTTCAAGGAGGTGCCCTAGAATAAGAATCCAGGAACACTTGTTTTAAATTGAACTCTTCATTCAATGATTTTCTGATGTCTCCAAGTGGGAAGCTGCATTTTCTGCATGGAAGCTAAATACAGGGGACCATGCATCAAACGTATGTACAAATAATTAGATACCAATAAGGAACTACCGCCTCGCGGCAGCTCCAAAAATAAAAAGATGTTTGCCCTGGAAGCCAGACTCTTTTGATTAGCAGACTCTGTATTAGAATGCAGGGGGGAGAAGAAAGAGAGATGTAGACCAAGCAATGCTTCTAAGCACACTCGCTTTAACAACTCCACAGAGGAGCCAGTGCTGGCAGTCAGAGAGAGGGACTGGGCGTCCGTCGTAGAGATTTTCTTCCCAGTTATGCCACTGATTCATTGGCTGGCCTCAGACATGTCATTTTAATCTTTCCGTACCTCAGTTTCTCCCTTCAGTAAAATACTACATAGCAGCGGCTCTCAACTTTTCCAGATTATTGTAGCCCTTTCAGGAGTCTGATTTGTTTCGCGTACCCCGGAGTTCTCTCTCACTTAAAAACGACTTGCTTACAAAATCAGATATAAAAATACAAAAGTGTCCCAGCTCACTGTTACTTAAAAATTGCTGACGTTCTCATTTTTACCATAGAATTATAATGTAAATCAATTGGAATATAAATACTGTTCTTACATTTCAGTGTATAGTCTACAGAGCAGTATAAACAAGTCATTGTCTGTCTGGAATTGTAGTTTACACTGACTTCGCTAGTGCTTTTTACGTAGCCTGTCATAAAAGGGGGCAAATATCTAGATGAGTTGATGCACCCCTTGGAAGACCTCTGCGTGCCTCTGATTGAGAACCCCTGCTATAAAAGACTTACCTACCTCTCGCTAGGGTGGCCAGGTGTCTTGTTTTCGACCAGAAGGCCTGGTTGAAAAGGGACCCTGGCCACTCCGGTAGGACCACAGAGCGGGCCATTAAAAGTCCAGTTGGTGGCACAAGCAGGCTCCCTACCTGGCTCCACGTGGCTCCAGGAAGTGGCCGGCGTGTCCCCCCGGCTCCTATGCCCGCACCCCCTCCTGCTCCCCAACCACCTGAACCAGCCCAGTGAAAATGAGCGAGTGCGGAGGAGAGCAAGCAACGGCGGGAGGGGGGATGGAGTGAGCAAGGGCGGGGCCTCTGAGAAGGGGCAGGGCAGGTGCGTGGCCTCAGGGAAGTGGTGGGGCCGGCGTGGAACCTCCGAGAAGGCATGGGACAGGAGGGTGGGGAAGGGGTGTTCCATTTTCTGCAGTTAGAAAGTTGGCAACCCTACCTCACACAGTCGTTCTGAATGTTAATTCACGTTTTAAATAAAAACCAAACCAACGCTACTTCAGAACCATTCTACAGCTTTCAAATTGAGAGCGGGCCCGTTGACTCCAGTGGGAGCTTTGGGTACAAAAGAAAGGCAGGATCATCCCTTAAACTGGACTGGACCCACCTTTCCAAAAGCCAGGCTCGGTCAGAAGTTATGGGTTTGATGCAGCAATTATTCGGTGGAATTCTGTTGCTGAGGCAACAGGTCAAACCAGGCTATTATGATGGTACCTTCTGGCTTTAAAGTATATGAATTTGAGCCAAACACCATGCTTTTGAAAACTGTCTCTATGCAAGGAGATCATTCAGCATCTCCTGCTTGCCTTGGATGAAGATCTGCTGATCACATCCAACTTCCCACCTAAGAAATGATACTCCTCACCTTTCTCTAAGCCTTCCCTTTGCAGGGTCTACTCCTACCCTACTTCCCTAACCCTCTGCACCATTTAAAACAAAAAATTCAGAGTCCTAAAACAGTCCGACATGCGCTATGTAATCAAGGCACTTATTTCTCTTCCCAGGCAATTCAGAAATAGTGTAAGGGCCAAATGTCAGTTACACTGGTGTAAATCCTGAGAAACTCTGCTGAAGCCACTCTGAATTTACAATGGGGCAATGAAAAAGCGCTGAACATTTCAAAAGAAATCACCAGAATATGGGAGGTTTCCCTAAGAGGTGTAATTAGAAAACTGCTGGGATTATTGATAGCTTTCCGAATGGTACAAACTTTTCAGCTGTGCGCAGTATAACTGAAACCAGGATCTGGCCCTGTAGGAATAACTTAAAATAGTTTGATCGGGTGTAGTAACAGAGGGGCCAGATCCTGAGCTGCTGTCAATCTACTGATTCACTGAAGTCAATGAAGCGAAGCCAATTAACAGCAGCTCAGGATCCAGCTGACAATATTTAATAATAATCAGCGCTTGAATAAAGCTTTTCACCCAGGAATCTCAAAGCAATTTATAGAGGAAGCCATTGCCCTGATCATCACAGAGCGTTGAGAAGTGACTCAACTAGTCTCATGCAATGGGTCCAGGCCAGAGATGGGGAACAAACGCTGGTCTTCTGACTCCCAGTCACTAGTCCATGCCTGGCAATTATTCAAAGTACAGCTATGGCCAGCTACCAACCAGACTACCGTGGCTGATTATTGATGGATACGCTGCTCTGTAATTAAAAACCCAGCTTATACGGTATTACACTGAATCGTACACCTGATTAGCAATTAGCGCAAAGAACAAGCTGGCTGTCAGGTTCTTCATTTTCTGCCTGGATTCCTACACGGCTGCTTCTTTATTTTTTAATATAAGGCCCAAGCTTTTTAATTATAGATGAGCCCCAGTTTTAATTGAAGGACGCTATAAATGGAGCTGCAGAGCTTTGACAGGCGAAGAGGACGCACTGAAAGCTGATTGGGAAGAAAGGGGAAGCAGATATTCTGCACAGGCGGAAGGCAGAGAAGCGACAAGCCCAAATGCTGGTTTCATGGTCCCGTTGCTCTAATGCTCTACCCCAGAAAGGCCTGATGGGAAACTCAGCTGTTTGTAGCCCCACACCTGGCACAGGTTCTCTCTTCACCGAGCCAGCTGGATTTTCAGGCATCAGCTCCCCCCTCTTGTGTACGCTGGCGTCTTCGAAGAGAGCGCATTTGAAGGCAGCTCAGCCAGGGACGTGATGCTGTCACCACGGCACTTATTGACAGGAGTAATCTTGCTGGAGCCAGTGTGTCCACTCACATGAGTCAGGGCTGCAGGCCACATGTGCTCCAGAGGGGACAGCGTTATCCAAGAGCCACTGTGGGGGCTCCTTGGCCAAATGCAGCAGCACTAAAGCCAAATATTTCTCTCTCTCTATCTCTACCGAGAAAGCTCCCCAGTGCAAGGGGATTTATTTTTATCATGCATCTGCTCTGAGTGTGCATAATTACTATCAGCATATTTCAAACACCAGGAAAGGCATCTACCGGTTCCAAATATAGAAGTCAAACACCCTTCCAAAAGCCTATGGCTGAGATCCATTACGTAATCGCTTTCTGCTCTGTGAGGAGGTGTTCTGACACTAGATCCGCCGGGTGAGAGGGAAAACCCACCAACGTTTTCAGTGGGAATTTAACACAATTAGCTCTCATGGCCGGTTTTCGGGAGCATGCCCAGTGCTGTACTACAAACTAAACATGGGCTCCGAAAAGCTCACAATCTAGGGGTCTATCTACAATGATAGTCTACATCAGAGGCTAGCTGTTCAGATCCATATCTAAGGCCCCCAGGCAATGTTATATAGCCCATGCCACAGAACCTTTCACTGCTGTTGTTATATGAGCTAGCTAGATCAAAGCTAGCACAGATCTGTCTACACATGGTGCAGTCACACCTCTGATTGCAGTGTAGACCTATCTAAGGGTAGGTCTACACTACCTGCCGGATCAGCGGGTAGCGATCGATCTATCGGGGGTCGAATTATCGTGTCTAGTCTAAACGCGTTAAATCGATCCCCGAGCGCTCGCCCGTCGATTCCTGTACTCCACCGGCACGAGAGGTGCAGGAGCAGATGACGGGGGAGCGGCAACCGCCAATTCACCGCCGTGAAGACGCCGCAGTAAGTCGATCTAAGTACTTTGACTTCAGCTACGCTATTCTCGTAGCTGAAGTTGCGTAATTTAGATCAAGACCCCTCCTCCCCCCGCAGTGTAGACCAGGGCTAAGAGGCACACTGACAGGAGGAGGGGTACCACATACAGGTAAACATGATGATACACTGCAATGTATGATCCATCTCTCTGTGCGTATGTATTATGTAGACTATTCTCAAATGGTCCCGCGGGCCGTAGTTTACCCACCCCTGCTCTAGGGTGACAAGGTGTCTGGTTTTCAACTGGAACTCTCGGTTAAAAAGAGACCTTGGCGACTCCAGTCAGCACCGCCAATTGGGCCATTAAAAGTCTGGTCGGTGGTGCTGCGGAGCTAAGGCAGGCTAGTCTCAACCTGTTCTGGCTCCACACTGTGCCCCCAAAGTAGCCAGCGCGTATGGCTCCTGGGTGTGGGGCCACAGAGCTCCATGTGCTGCTCACACCCCAAGAATCGGTTTTGCACTCCCATTGGCCAGGAACCTTTTATTACTTGATAAATTCTAACTCTACAAGTAGCTTTGCATGTGATGCGGCTCTCAAAATATTTTGGTCAAAGACAAAAACAAAAAATAGCTCTCCTTCTTTGAAAGGTTGCTGACCCCTGACCTAGAGTTTTCTTCAGCCCGTCCTATAAGACTTGAAGGTTTCCAGTGTCTGAGACTGTCTGTATCTCCTCGCAGAGCTTTATCCAGTAGCAATTTGCACAGCTTCTGCTTGCTTGCTGCACCTCAGTTTTTGCAAGTCGAAGTCTCACTTTGGTGCTCTCTGTTGGCTTCTTGCTTTGTTCCAGATAGGCTGTGTTCTTAATGTTGATGAGAGGCAATAGTTCCGCTTCATTTTCTTCAAACCAGTCCTTTTCTGATGGACCCTCTCCCCCAAATGTAGCTAAAGCTGTTACATGAATTGTTGTTCTTAAATTTTCCCGAAATTCCTCTGCCTTCTCTGGTAATGACTTCCCATGCATGCTAAGTTCAAAAGCCTTCACAAACTCCAGGCATTATCTCTGGGTTTTGTTGTTAATAGCCTTGATTTCGGGCTTGCTCCTAGGTTTTGCTCTTTGTAGGTTCTTGGCTGTAATCTTCACTTTGCTAATAATCAAGGAGTGGTCAGTGTGACAATCAGTGCTGTGGAACATGCAAGTGTTCTGCACTAAGGACAGGTCTTTCCTCCAAGGTCTCATGGGTATCAGTGCATGATAGCGGATGTTGCCATAATGCTTTGTGGCGATCTTCTCCTGTAGAATATGAATTGGTAATGCACATTTGGTTTTGGGCACAGAATTCAAGAAGTCTTTGGCCATTTTCTTTCATCTTGCCAATGCCAAAATGGCCTAGGCAACCTGGCCATGAGTTGTTGTCTACACCAACTCCTGCATTAAAGTCACCAAGAAGGAAAAGATGCTCCGTTGATGGTATTTTTTGACGACTTGATTCAAAGAGCCATAAAATGTATCCTTCTCCTCGGAGCTAGATTTGAGTACTGGTGCATAGGCACTAAGGATGTTCACAGAGCCAATGGTCGTCTAAAGTTTGAGCGAGATGATATGCTCTCACTTCCAAATGGGCATTTCTAGGAGCTTTACCTACTTGTTTCTCACAGCGAAACCGACACCTGCAGACGATTTTCTTCGCTGCTTTCACCTTGCCCAAAGAAGGTGTAATTGGATAGGACCAGCATCTGCAAGTCTCGTTTCCTGGAGTGCTGCAATGTCAACACTGAGTTTGCACAGCTCACGGTCTATCAAAGCTGACTTCCATATGCTGCTTCTGTATTGTAGGTCATCATCGTCAGTCAAACGTGAGCAAATATAAGCGCTTCCAAAAGGCCCAGACAGATGGCTACACATAGGTGAGCTTCAAAAATCAGTGGCCACCTTAAGGCTTGCCTGGAATCTGGAATTGCAGAGCGATTCTGGGTTAATGCACCCATTCGGTCCTTGCACCCATCTGTGTCAGGGAAGTTTTCCCAGCATTCTGAGACCCATGGGCACGAGGGGTATGGCTGATGAACGGAGAAACCGTTCCGTGGCCAGCACTTCCTTGAGCACACTTAATTCTTTCAAAAGCCGATTGTATAAAGTCAACAACAGAAAGCAAATCTCCCTGAAATAGTATATTAGCTAAACATGATTTAAAAGCAAGATCTGAAGCCCATGATTATGTCTGGCTGTTACAATGAAAGCAATCTCCAAGCCGCCTATGTTGAAAGCAATCTCCAAGCAAGTAATTTCCCAACATCCATCGAGCTGTCATATTAAAAAGCCATTGCCCTATCTATGGCATGCATCCCTCCCCATCCCCCACACATACCTTTTTTTAAAAAAACACTTATTTTTCTTCTCATACAAAGCAACAACCTCCCACAAGCTTCAGATCGCCGCATGACAGCCTCAAGGATATAAACAGCTATTCTTACAGAAACAGCCTTTGTTCCCAAATCATTTCTGAATCTCGTTGGGTTTTTCTAAATCTCTTCCTCCCCCTGCTCATCACGTGAGTTAAATTTCCTCTCTGGGGGAATGACTCTTTCCACAGAAAATGAAACCTGCTGAGTTTCAAGGGACTAACGGACAATGTCATCATTAGATCCAGAGAGAGCCATGAAGTCTACAGATCAGCCACTAGCCCCCTGGGTCCTCCTTTCCTTCCCACACCACACACACTTTCATTAAGACAAAGGAGCAGGACAGAAGGAATTTTTTAAAAAAATTATGTATGTATTTTTCTAACAGAAAGTCCACGTTCTGACTGGATAGTCCCAGAGGATCCACTGACAGAACCTTTAAGCCCTTAAATTTCTGAGAGAAACAGGTTTAGAAAGAGAATTTGAAAATGTCTTCAGACCTGAACTTTCCATTCAGCTCCACCTGCAAAATACCACATGCCACTCCTGCACAGCTTAGTGACAGCCACGCAATCTCAGTTGGCCACAGATTTACTACAAAACACCCCTCCGGGACCAGGCCTGCAAAGACACACACGCTTAGCTCTACGCACGGCAAGTAGACCCAATGCAGTCAATGGGGCTACTCACCAGGCAGGAAGTTAAGTACGTCCTTAAATCTTTGCAGGACCAAGAACTTGACAAAATATCAAATAGCTGCAATTCCTTGATACATTTTATGCCATTTGTCTCCTTTGCTATTTCTCTCTGTTGCCAGAGTGTCCAAGTCCCAGCCAATCATTAAACACACTGAATGGTCCAAAGGATACTTACAAACTATCAAGAGTCCCTTTGCTGCTGCACACAGCCCTTTGATGACTGGACAGCTGGCACTCAGGAGTCCTGTTTGCCTTTTTTGATCATTAGTCAATTTCATTTCCATGAAATTATCCTTTACAACTTATACAGCGGCTCTAATGTGGCAAATACCACAGGGGAAGGGCACATTCAGGGGGAGGGCAGTTTCTTTTCTTTTTTCAAAGTTTTATGGATACATTTCTGTTGGTTCTGAGATCATTCAGCCTTACAAAATCTAAATTTTAAGTCTAATACCCTGATATCACCACTTTAATTCCAGATTTCTTATAAAAGACACTCATCTCTCAATGTTTTCATTATTATTATTCATTCATTATTATTATTAACCACTCACCTGGGCTCTGCAGGAACAGCAGCCTGATCCTTCTCCCAGGTGATGACAGGGGAGGGCAGTCCTTCAATCCGACACTCGAATCGGGCCATACCATTTTCTTCCACTGTCTGAGACTCTGGCTGTTGAAAAAAACGCGATAAACCTGGAAAAAAGAAGAGAGTTAATGCCTGGAAACGTGGGCTCTGAGAAACAAACACATTTTCAGTCGTTTGAGAAGTTGTAGCCGAAGAGAAGAGAATTCATGTTTTCTATCACACACGAATCTATAATAACCCAATGTACAAGCTAGCAAGACTCCTATTATGTGGTAAAACTTGGGACTACAAAATAATCAGGCAGGACAAGGGAAATGCAATTCCCCGCTGTCCTCCCACTAGCTGGCATGTTCTTAACAAGTCTGGGTGCATGACCAGAGGCATCTGAACATGCAAAGTGGCCTCCTGCCTCATTTTTACTGTATGGCCGAATGGCTGAAGTAGCAGGTCATGTGTCTGCCTGTCCAACTGCTTTGCTCAATGGCCCTTCAGTTTCAAGTCATCCTGTTCAAAGTGGGGAGAATGATACTTTCTTGACAGACAACCAAATTTAAGACCCAGCTTGTCTCAGGGTTCCCTCCTACAGGAGCTGACTCTGCTCCATGTAAGTTTCCCTCCATAGGAGAGTCCTGCCTTCTCCACAGTCTCTCCCTAGAACTTGCCCCTTTTTCCATGGCCCGCCAGGAAGACCAATTCTGGCCTTTAGTCTGCCGACCCCAGGTCTTTCCGGGAGGAGAGGCACGAACTCCCTAACTCCTCTTTCCTGGGTCTTCCCTCCACAAGTGAGCTCCCTCAGGGTGTGTCTACACTGCACTTAGAAACCCACAGCTGGCCCATGCCAGCTGACTCGGGCTTAGGCGACGGGGCTGTTTAATTGTGGTGTAGACATTCAAGAACCTGCGAGGTGGGAGGGCCCTAGAGCCAAGGCTCCAGCCCAAGCCTGAACCTGTGCACCGCAGTTAAACAGCCCCTTAGCCCAAAGCCTGCGAGCCCAAGGCTGCTGGCACGGACCAGCTGTGGTCTGTAATTGCCATCTAGACAGACATACCCTCAATCTATTTATAAGGCGTAGCTCTGCCTCTTCTGGCCAGGGGGCAATTAGCTAGCCAGCCACCACCCATGTGTGGAGCGTGTCTAACTGGGGTTTTATCCTTCACCTTGCTGGTGATGGGAGTTAAGCCCTATCACAGCACAAAATAGAAAAAAAAAGCAAAACAAAAACAAAATCCTAAGCATGGAGACTGTGAATTATATGAATAACCTATTGAACATTAAAACACTCTTAACTGAGGACAGGGTTATCAGAATTCTCATGGATTTTCAAGGGCGGGTTTCTTTGCATGTAAAACAAATGTTAAGAAACCCACTGTTTTTTTGGAGAGTTTGAAAAAGAAGTGAAGGAACTAGTTCAGCCAGACACTGAAGTATTTGCTTGTGTCTATACCCACAGCACGTAATTCTAAACAACATATAATAATAATACTCACACCCAGCTCACATATAGCACTTTCCATCAGTACATCTCAATCTGCTTTACAAACGCCATCAGCATCATTAGCCCCATTTTACAGATGGGCAAATCGAGGCACAGAACTGGGAAATGCCTTGCCCAAGGTCACCCAGCGGGTCAGTGGCAGAACCTAGGTCTCCTGGATCCCCGTCCAGTGCTCACATACATTGCTCAGTGGAAAATCTGAGTAAATACCCCGGACCAGTTTTTATCCATGTCAGGCTGTGTTCTTTTGTTGTTGATTGCCCATTGTTATAGATGGGGTCAGGGGTGTGTTTTGCCCAGGGCTAGGTTATTACAACTGGTAAAATATACAGCAGTAGGTATACAGTGAGCATGGATTTTGATCTCCACACTGAGTACAATGTATCCATGAGGATTATGTTAACTGTTTAACACAAACAATAGTGAGGTTGCTTCCTTCACTCCCATGGATCACTAGCCCCCCATTCACCAAAACATCCCTATTTGGAACAGAAGGTGCTTAAATCCCAAATTCCTGTTAAGCACATGCTTAAATGCTGTCCTCAGTCCAGGCCTAGGTAGGATCCTCTCCACCATAAACAGAGTACAGGAAGACTGGGGGGCACAGGGGATGCTGTAAGGAGTTATCAAGTTCTCACTTCTACGAGCCTCTTTTCACTGACTTCAAAGGGCATTGGACCAGGCTCTAAGTCACTCAAGAGCAGCTGGTGGCATCAATATAGTACTTTGAGGGCCAGTCTGTGCACCACATGAATTACTCCCCCAAGTCTGGTACCTTGGTTCATACAAACTGAGGTTGCAGACTGGGGTTCCTGGCCCTGGCATTTGCCCTCTGAAGTACAATCTGGCAATACGGAGGAGGATGGCACAGCCCAGCTACAGAAGCACTGAGCCCTAGGCGACAATGTTTCTAACAGGACCCACACAATGCAGTGAGATCCAAGCACACTTTAAGCTCCACCTCTCCCCCATTTGGGCATTGATTTCTGAAACAAGAAATCAGGAGATAAAGCAAAAGCAGTGGGAGTTTGCTGGAGAAAGAGCCACGTAAGAACTGTTCCTCTGTGGGGTAGTACCAGATTTTCCTAGGAGTCCCACTGAAAGCAGCAGGACTATTCATTAAGTACAGTACTCCTCAGTGTGTCAGGGTTTCAAAATCTGGCCCTGAGGTAGGAGCCGGGGCCGAAGTCGGCACAGCACCTTTCACCACTTTATCACAATGCCATTTTTCAGGGCCCCAGGGTCAGGAACCGGTTAAGTCCTCCAGGAACACACTCCGGTGGAACACTGCAACGCTGGGGGCATGGAATGATGAAAGACATGAACGTATTCATCATTATTTAAACCATTCAGTCAGGTGGAGCTGGAAGTTTTCATTCAGCCTTGCAAATCGGTCATGAAAATTGAGAGGCCCAGCCATGAAACCTACTTTCGCTTTCTTCCCATGATGATGGTTAGAATGAAGAACTTTGTATTTTATTCTACAGTCCACGTTACAAACCGCGGGTGAGCGAGTGCCATTCTGCAAGGCTGCCGTAATATAAAATGGCAACGCACGCTGCACTTTTATTAACAGCACATTCAAACCAAGCACACGGTCCTCTAGTGACATTTTACACTCAGCTGGAGCTAAGCCCCCTCTGATCATACTTTTAACCCTGTCTCGAGAGGTGACTGCATACAGTGACATGCCTATACCACCCGCCTTCTCCCCAAAGGTCAGTCTGATCAGTACAGAAAGCTCTGAGCCTGGAGAGAGTCTCTGCTGGAGACATTATACCCTGGTCAGAAAATGTAGTCCATGCGTGGAATTTCAGCCTTCTCAAAAATGTTTCTCTGGTCTTTTGGGCTGCATTTTGCAACCAAATTCTGTCTCTGTTTATTTTCTCCCTTTGTTCCTTTTATAGTGATTAGTATTTATTTCTAGGATGGTGGCATTCAGGGGCCTCAGTTGAGCCCGGGGCCCACACTGTGGAAACCCATTGTAACACAACTCTGGCCAGAACAGCTTACACTCAAAACAGACAAGACTAGCAAAGAATGGGAGGGGAAACTGAGGCCTAAAGAGATGAAGTGACTTGCCAGAGGTCATCCTGCAGGCTAGTAGCGGAGCTAGGAATGGAACCCAGATCTCCTGAGCCCTAGCCCAATGCCCTCTCCATGCTGCCTGTCTAAGTTTTGTAGGCTCTGCTCCTGTTCTAGGGACCAATAACGATATGCAGAGCCTTTGACCTTTAGTTTTCTGCTTCTGGGTCAGGTCAGCGGTGACTCAAAGTAACATCCGGCGACTGTCCTGCGGCCAGTGTGTGCAATGAGTTGATAGTCTCAGCGAAGGTCCCTCGAACCCCTACTGCAATAACTGAAGCAATAGCAGGCAATCTCTGCCTATCCCAAGGAGTAAAACTACCCGCTCATGCTGGAGGTGCCCCTTCCAGGATGCATTAGAAGCAAACTGGTGGGCAAGGAGAGAAATTTCCACTGCCATTCCACAGCGTGGTCTGTTTCGCTCTTTGGGGCTGCCAGTCTGGGATCTTTCCTCAACACTTAAAATGTTTTATGCCTCTTTTTTGGGGTGGGGGAGGGGTAAGGGGGGAAGAGAGAGGGAACGTGACTCCAATTCTGCCTGTCCTTTAATATCAGTGGACCTGCAATTTAACTACAGCTACTTCCCTTTAAGCAACTGGAACAGAGGAGAGACAAGCCTACAAGCAAGTTCCCCTACTGTATGCTTGTGGGACCCTCCTAACACAACTGCACTACACCCGTAACACAGATTATACATCATGCACATAACGTGGTGGCACTTCGACACCCATTTTCAGCTTCTGCCGGCAGAAACGTGATACACAAAAGCACCATTCCTTCCGGACACAGCAAATATGTTCACCCAACAGCTACAATGACGGTAATTGTATAGATCCTCCCTCACAAAACTGCGTAAAGTAAATTCAGCTTTCACAAATGTCGTGATTAACAGGTAGAGTGAGAGACCTTTCTTCAGCAAAAGGAACACACTGCATAGTTTCACTTTGGGGGTATTTAGGGCCCTGAGAAACCTGCAAATCTAATTAATTGACTAAGCATCTATTTACATAGTAATCAGACTTGAACTAGCAGTCATCACAGATAAACTGGGTCTCATTTGTAATAGTAATCACCTGGAGATATCTGGATGCTTTATGAGGGCCAAGTAATGTCATTATTAATTATTATTTGCATCATCCTATTGACCAAAAAAAAGAGACACAGAGCCACCTTCAGGATCTGTAGCACAGACTCATCTAAAGACAGAAACACACCACCTGCCAGGAGCAAAAGGTTGCTGGCTGACTTCTTCTCTCCCTCATCTTCCAGACAAGTCTTGTTCTACCATCTAACATTAATCAGCCAGTATGAAGAATAACTCCATCTGCATGTAAACAAGTTCTGATAGAACACCGCGCTCTATTGCGCTTGCACAGAAACAGATCCCTTGGAATACTCCACTCACATGAAACGAATGCTAATGCCATGAACACTTCTCTCCAGCCTGCAAAACAAAATGAGCTGGGGGATGCATTTCATTAATCAACTTCCTCGTCACCCTCGATTCAGAAATAAATATGTTATGTCAGGTGCAAATGCTCGCTGAAGAAGCAGTACTTTCCTCGGGCAGATGGTAATAAAATGAGACATATGAATGCACACACGAAGAGCAACAAGTCTTAGACAGTTCATCTGAATTTAGATGCCATGTGACAGATAATAGCGGGAGATGGAAGAGGGGTGTTTTTCCCCATATTTTTACAAATATCCATTTTAAAGATCTAGAAACAAAAATTTGGGGAACTTTTTTTTTTTAGGCTATTCCCATTTCTGAGCTAGTATTTTTTCCATTGGTCTCCCCTACAGGGCACCAGCCAACAAAACCAGATCAGCTAACTGTAAGGCACACTGCTGTACAATACAGTGCAAATTTTAGCAGTGAGGGCAATTAATCTTTGGGATAATTTACCGAGGGATGTAGGTGACTCTCGCTTGCTTGGAGTCCTTAGCTCAAGAGAGGCCGTCTCCTCTGCAAGATACACTCTAGTTCAACCACAAGTTCCTGGAGTCGCTGTAGGAATTGCCAGGTGAGGTGTAAGGCTGATGATGTACAGGGCAGTGGGGAGGTCAGAATAGATTATCCCAAGGATCCCTTGTGGCCTTACATGCTATGACCTATGTTATAGCTTATTTGCGTTTAGAATCTTTGAGTAAAATGAAGTGCCATATAAGGTGAGGAATTTACTGTCCGATCGGAGAGAGGTGTAAGGCAGACTGGTAATCCTGCACTGCCAGGGAGAAGGGCTGAATTGACCCAGGGTGGTTTTCCCATCTCTAACTGTCATGATTTACCAATGTCTGTCTGCAATATATCGGTCTTTCTCCTGTCCAATCCCCAGCATTTCAAAAGCCCCAAAAGTCACCCACTTCATTAAATACTGCTAGTAGCTATTCATCTGGCATTGCAAATGTATGCGGAAGGAAGAGAAAAGGGGAGAGAAACCGGCCTTTGGGACACTGTATGCTTAATATTTCCTAAGCAAACTAGCAGTTTACATAAACCCTATCTAAACTGATAGCCAAAGAACTATGGCTCCAGTCCTGCAAAGATTTTACACACTGTGAATAGCATTTGACTTGGGTGGGACTACTCGCACAGCACAGTTAAACACGTGTTGGACAGGCTCAAGGTCTGCTTATCCTTCTACTAGAGTAAGCGTGCGCCAATGGGTCAAGTACAGGTCTGGATGTCAGGACTCCTGGCTTCCATATATGGTCCTACTGAAGATGCTGGGTAAATGCAAACCAATCTGTGCCTCAGTTTCCCCAGTGGAAAACAGGGATAATATTACTTACCTGTCTCATGTTCATTAACTGTCATTAACATCACAAGTTGAGGGGTATTATAGCACAGAAAAATATTATTGCATTCACATTATTTTCTAACCTAGTTTAGGTGACAAAGAGTCCTGTGGCACCTTAAAGACTAACTAAAGTATTTAAGCATAAGCTTTCGTGGGCTAGTACCCACTTCGTCAGATGCATGAAGTGGGTACTAGCCCATGAAAGCTTATGCTTCAATACTTTAGTTAGTCTTTAAGGTGCCACAGGACTCTTTGTCACTTCTGCAATTCCAAACTAACACGGCTACCTCTCTGATTCTTAACCTAGCTTAGTTTTAAAATCAAGGACTAGTTATTTATTGGTTCTCACATTCTTAAAACAGCTCTGAAGGTAATTTTCAAATGCAAGGGACTTTAATCTAGGATATTACGTTGTTTTATTATTTTAATGCCTCAGATCTCAAGAGATCTTTTTCTGTGCCTGAAACAAATACCAGCCTGAACTGGAAAGCCCTTCCTTTCATCTCTGCTTCCTTTTATAAAGGGAGAGTCACCTTGCGAGACAGCACAGACAGCACAGAATCTTTGTAACTTAAACAGACAGCTGCTACCGCTTTCTACTGCTCTTCTCTGTCTAGAACTCTTCCCCTCGAGTTCAGAAGGGGGCTGTACAATATACAGTGACTGCTCCTCCTTTTTACCGTCTCGTCAAAAGTCACTGGGATAAATTCTGCCCCCCGGTAATACCCATGCAAGCTCCTAGGCATCGAGGGATCTAATCTCACTAGGTGCTCAGAAAGTCGCAGGCATGGATCCCTATGGCAGAATGCAACCTATTATTTCCTGCCTTTTTATTTTTATTTAACCTCTCTAGCTCCCTTCCATGTTCCTTCTCTGGGAATGTCTTCACTGCACAGTTCACCTGGGTCTGAGCGCTGCTAATTTGACAGTTGCGGAGTTCTTAAGCATCAACTCTCTCCACAAGGAGACCGGAGAACGACACCCCCAGACTAACAACACAGTGTCAGAGTGGGTTGCAACCCCTGCGGCTCAAAGAAGCCCATGAAAAACAAGACCCAGTACATCTGTTACCATTCAATCCAGTCGGAGGGATTACTCTGAATGTAAAAATAAAGGAAGCTCTGGAAATGAACATTATTAAGATATTCTGGATGCGTGCCCACCCTCTGCAATTCTAGTCTGTCCTGCGCTGGAAGCCGACGGTCCTTAGGGGGCCACATATCTCGGGGGTTGGCAACAGCTGGAGGATTGAGTGTTTCTTGTATTCACTCAACATGGGACAGATTTTTTTTCTTTAATTTTTTACAGAAAGGTCAGTAAAAAGAACCAGGCAGAACGAGATGAATCTAGAGCCGGTTCTCCACACACATACCCACTTGCAGGAAAAAACCAAAAATGGTCATTTTTGGACAAAACCTCGAACTCTTCTGCAGAAAGCAGACACTTCTGGCGAGCTGAAAACCAATTTCAAAGGAAAATTGTCAGTCAGCAGCCCTACAGAGAGCTGCTTTGCTGAATCCTGGCTCTGGGACCAAGGTGGCTCAGAAGGGGATTGGGCAGAAAGGCCTGAGGGGCTAATTCCTGCCAGGCCCAGGTTGTGCATCTCCTTGGGAAAGGACACACCCAGCGCTGGTAATCTGACATTCGAACATCAGGGCTTGCTGCTGTTTTTCTCTTGGTCTGAGCATGCTGATTCTCTGTGCTTCTGCTCTAGCTTTTGAGGACAACTCTTTCCCCATCCCCCACCCTATTCTTTAGGTGCGGAAACCTGCGTGCCCATTTCTGTGTATTTTCGCCTCCACCAGGCAGGCATTGGCAATGAATCAGAAGCAAACCTAGGCTCTCTTCAAGAGGGGCAGCGGTCAGGTTTGCAGGCTGGGTCACAAATCTCCCTTGTGTGCATGAATGGTTTTCCCCTCCAGCCCTTTATATTTTCCATGCTTTGCACTAAACTGCCTGGAGTCCAGGCGAGGGGTGAATCTCATCAGCGTACCCTGGGAGAGATGTAGTGAGGTTGATCAGTTTATAACCCTGTGAGGCCTGAAGGTCTAAATAGCGTCTCTCGTCACAAGACACAGGTACATTCTGTGGGTTCTATATTCTAACCCAGGCCTCTCAGCTGGCTGTCCAGCTTCCACATGTGGGCAATCATATTTGGCACGTGGGCACCCAAAGGTGCGGGCTCGAGCATGAGGCCTCTCCTGCCAGTTCAATCTACAGGAAGGCGAGTGGACAGCAAGGCACAGCATCTGACCTGTGTTTCTGAGGAGGAAGGCAAACAAAGGTTTTGATGCAGCCAAGTCTTCCTCTGCAGAGAGGAGGGTCTGTTTACATCTCTTCCTAGCACGGTGCGCGTGCCACAGGGAGCCTGAGAAGCCAGACTCCTCTCTCTGGGTTGGACTGGATTCATGGCCGTTGCCCTGTCAAGCAGCCTTGAGGATAAAAGCACCCTCTGGTTTTCTTTGGCACCTGCAATCAGAGTCACTGAACTGGAGGAATGTAGAGCTTGGGACCAAAATCCATTATACCTTCCTCAGCTACTTCCCGGGGTGCCTTAAAACGCTATACCCGGCACCTGAGAAAAACAGCATGTCCTCAATAAAGCTCTCACTTCACTGCCACCTTGGACTCTCCTCGGATCCCTTTCCCTGCCAAAGATTAAGCCCCTGCCCTGCTGTTCCCTAATGTAGCGAAGGCGGAGCTGAGCTTTCACAGACAGATGGCATCACTAAAGGGGAGACACCTGACACCCAGCCCAAGGAGAGCTCACAGCCTACATGAAGAGAGGCCCCGGCTCCCAAACGGGGCCTCAGCCTCCAACCTAAACAACCTTGTGCTTTCACCATTTCCATCAGGTCCTGGTCCCTTCAGTGTTGTTCTCCAACCTCGTAATGGCCAGCAAAATTCCCCTCTTTCCTCATGAGAATTGCTTCATCAGAATCTGTAACTAACTCATCTGGGGGCAGATCCTCCGCTGGTATAAGTTGCCATTGCCCCACTGACTTCAATGGGACTATGATCATTTACACCAGCTGAAGAAGTGTCTCTTGGTTTTCATTGGGGCTATACAGAGCTCCCGCAGAAGCTCCAGTAGCGGGAGCTCTCAGATCCTGCTGCACTCCATACTGGCCTGATCCTACCCTCCTTCGTAGTGCAAGTGGCCCCACTGAAGCTACGTGCATTAGTGACAGAACAGAATTGGACCCATCATGCATCTATGATTCTATGCGGCAGTAGCTACCACTGGATCAAGACAGAATGACCAGCTGCAGCCTCATCCCAGTTTCAAATTCGGCAGACGAGGTCATGCAGTGGACTCCAAGCATTTCAATGCCAATCTGAAAGGCCCTTTCCAAAGACACAAGCCTCCCACCCTCCATCTGATTTTTAAAGCACGCCACAGCCCAGGGACTGCCTATTAAAATCTCCATGCTCCCTCACTGCCCACTCACCAGTCCGGCACCAGTTTAACAGGCTCTTCCAGGATCCCAGTGTACAAACCAAACCGCATGCTGGAGAAATTATAATGTGTTTGGGGTCAGAAACCTGTGCGTAGCAGCCAGTTACGCACCAGGCAGCGCTGTGTACAAATGCACAACATGGGTCAAATTTAAGTTGCTTTTTAAAGGTCGTTTATTTTATTTCCGCAGCACACCTGGGAACTTGCAGCAAGCAATCATTATAAATTCCTCGGAAAACACAGACAGTCAGTCTTCCCAGCAGCCCTTATAGTTATTTATCCCGGCACGTACCATTAAAGTCACTTCGCCAGCCTGACCAGTTCTGCCCAGACTGGCACCACTAACTGCAACATCCAAGCTGAGGTTAAGAAACAAATACACAGGGCAGGTAGAAACAAGAGAGTGTGTGGCTACTTCTGAACTTTACAAGTAATGTGTTACTGGAAATCCTTACTGCTTTATTGAGGGTTACCCATTACCAAGAATACTTAATACATTTACAGTAACTTATTACCAGCAACATGTTCTTGAGCAATACCAGTTTCAGAGCAACCCAGATGTAACTAGAGTCAAAGTAACTGTTTCTCATTACAGTTACTGGGGGGTTTCCCAACACAGCTATAATTAAAGGGGCACCACAGTTTTAGTTAAGGCCCAATATTGAGATTTTATTAAATTGTTTTAAGAAATCTAATATTAATGGAAATGTTTCCATACCTTAACAAATACAATGAAAACAGTTTTTTTGTTGGCTTTTTGTCTGGGAGAAGGGAGAGATATTTAAACACGCCGGTACAATGTTGAGTCTTGAAGCACCTACATCAGTACGGTGCTGGTGAACCCGTCTGTCTGATTAGCCATTCTGCACTCAACTCCACATCTGAGGATTCTGGGATGCCATTGGATTTTCCTTTGTTACATTTTCTGTTTAATTCAATGAAACATTACTAATGATCATCGCTGTTCCAAATAACTCATTTTAAAACACATGGGGGGTAAGTTCACCTGCCAAAGTCCCCGGTACTGCCAGGTCTCACTAACTCATCCTGCAAGATGCCAATTACTGTGAACTATCTCCCCATAAGAACCCATTGCTTTCAGTAAATCCATCCACTGCATCATATATAGGATCTTTTACGTTTTATACATGTAACCAATGTTTGCTCTGTGTGGCATTCTGTCTCCCTCTACAGGTGGCTGGGGCACAGATAAAGGTTGAGGAGCCTACTACAGCTGTGGTTAAAAAGCTGTGGTTTTAGCGCTGACAGTAGCAAACTCTATCTTTAAGACTCAGAAGTCCTTGCTTTGGATCCTCACTTGTGTTGTCAACCTGCACAGATGTGTCATGTTACATATAAATCAATTAAACTGTTAACATTTTCTTATAACATGTTTTCTGTCCTTCGTGGTGTAGATTTTTTTAAAATTACCTATGTGTTTATATGACACGTAGCTCAATGAGGCCTCTGTTGTAACCGTGGTCTTTAGGCATAATAACCATAATATAAATAATAATAATTAGCAGGCAAATGCCCACATTAAAGGGATACCAGTAATCAGAAATCAAGTAATTCTAAGAGCAGATTGTGTTTCCAGCCCTGACTCCTCTTGTCAAGTTTTGTGGTTGCACAATTTCTATTTCTTGTGTTTTCTGTCCCTTACTGCCACGCGTGGGGGCATGGATCGGCGTTCATGTCACGCTCTGTGTCAGCACCTGGCCTGGGCCAGGGAAGCTAATGATCCAACCAGCAAACCATAGCCGGTGATGCATCCCGGTCATGTGCCCCTTGAAGCATGTTGCGCATTTGCTAAGACAACAACTGCCATGTGCGAAAACCCAAAACAAACGACAGGGGAGAGCATCTATTCAGTAGTAAAAGCGACACTGACTAACTCAGAAAACAGACACAAATATTGTTCTCCAAGTTCACAGTACTAGTAAACAACAGCAGGTAAACCATTCTGAGAAAAGTGTGATTTTCAAATTGACAATGTCTTTAAAATCATTTGCTTTTTAAACATTAGCTCCGTAATTTACAACAAACTGCCCAGGTAGGACAGATGCGTTGATTTTTATTGTACATTTTGGAAAAATGCCACTTAGCTTCTCTCCATTAATTTACCAAAGCATGTCTCATTCACTGCGTCGAAAAGGTAATGGTTAGATAAGGAACCACAAAACAAACAAACAAAAAACCGAAAGCCAGCCAACCACACACCATGTTATCAGTCCTGCCTTTCTATGTATTAACTCTTGCATACAATCTAATCACTCTTGGCGCAAGAGTCTTCTGCTCTGAGGCACTTGCCATCTGAAGCCACTTTTTACTGAAAGTGGCCTGCAAGTAGCCCCCCCATTCCCTGCCTTTAAAGGCATTTCCCAACACGCATCCTCTGGCTCTCTGCGGGGTGGAAGTGGTATGTTTGTGCGCTGGCCCAACCCCGAGCACATTTGCAGATCCTGAACCCACAGGGGGTGATCTCACAGGTCGGAGCAGAACAGAAGCATGAAAGGGGAAGTCGGCACAACAACTGTCTGTTCCTCAGGTGAATCCCCAGGTCCCCATCTGGCTCCTTGCAGTGAGAACGGTGCTTCCGAATCTTTAACTCTCCAAAATGTTTAAATTGCCACCTGTGCCAGAATTGTTCTTCCTGCCCTGTCTTGAGACTCTCAATCCCATTTTGGTTTCTCTTTCTGTTTTTGAGACCCCATACCCATTAATTATCATTTGCTGTTCTGGATGCCTAGCTCACCTGGGCCTTCCTCTCAGCCGGTACAGAGATGGCATGCAATGTGCCCCTTCTGGGCCCTATCCACAGAGGAAACAACTGTGACATCTATCAACTAGAGCGCCTGGCTCTTTAGCTCAACCTGTAGAGACACAGGCTTTTAGCTCCAGTGATCCCCAGTTCAATCCCTGGCACAGCTAATATAGCAGCCATCACAGATACACTCTGCTTATATCAAGCACCCTCAAGTTCTCCATCCCTGCATTACAACTTACACACAATTCAGCTGATTGAGGCCCTCATTTAAAGATAGCCCAAATTCAACCTACTGTGGCCCTGATGCAGTTTATAATGCACCTCTTCTGTATCTCAGAATCCTTTGGGAACTGAGCATATGCCCTTCAGGTTCTTTAAAAGTGCTGTTAGGAGGAGGAGCCAGAGAGTCAAGTTTAATTAGGCAGGCCAAGAGAGAATTAGAAAAGCAACTAGCTCAAGACACAAACACTAGCAGCAAAAGAGTTTAGTACAGCGGTTCTCAAACTTCTGAGAACCGCGACCCTCTTTTCGTTCATCGGCTGCCACGGCGGACCCTTGTATGTCTGCCGAAAAGCCGCCAAATGAATTACTTCCGCATTCGGCGGCTATTTTCGGTGGACATGCTGAGCGCTCTTGAAATATCTCAGCATGTCCGCCAAAATTAGCTATTTTAAAATAGGCTTTTAAGCGGCGCCGAGAGCTCGCGACCCCCTTGGGAGCGCTTGGCGACACCTGGTTTGAGAAATACTGGTTTAGTACATCAGAAGCTGGAAGCATGCCAAACAATTCCTGAGGAGGCCACTGGATGTGCTAATGGAGCACTCAAGAAAGGCAAGGACTTTGCAAAGAAGCTAAATCAATTCTTTGCCTCAGTCTTCGCTGGAGGGGATGAGGGAAAGGTCCCACACTCAAGCCATTCTTTTTTCAGAGACAAATATGATGAATCATCCTAGACTGAAGTGTCAGTGGAGGAGGTTTTGGAACAAACTGATAAATTAAATAGGAACAAGTCACCTGGACCAGACGGGATTCACCTAAGAGTTCTGAAAGAACTCAAATATGAAACGGCAGAACTACTAACTATGGTATGTAACCTATTGTTTAAAGCATCCTCTGTACCAGATGATTGGATTATAGCCAACGTGATGCCGATTTTTACAAAAGGCTCCAGAGGCGATCCTGGAAATTGCAGGTCACTAAGCCTAATTTCAGTATCAGGAAAACTGCTTGAAACTATAATAGAGGACAGAATTATCAGACACCTAGATGAACACGATTTGTTAGGGAAGAGTCAACACAGCTTTTGTAAAAGGAAATCATACTTCACCGATCTATTAGAACTCTTTGTAAAGGTCAACAAGCCAATACAGTGTACTTGGACTTTCCGAAAGCCTTGGACAAAATCCCTCACCAAAGGCTCTTAAGCAAACTAAGAAATCATGGGATAAGAGAGAAGGCCTCTCACAGAGCAGAAACTGGTCCAAATATAGGAAACAAAGGGTAGGAATAAATGGCCAGTATTGTGTATACAGTAAGGATCTGTATTGGAACGTGTGCTGTTCAACATATTCTCAAATGATCTGAAATATGATGTGAAGAGTGAGGAGGCAAAATTTGCAGATGACACTAAATTATTCAAGATAGTGAAGTTCAAAGCTGATTCTGAAGAGTTACAAAGGGATCTTGCAAAACTGAGTGATTTGCAACAAAATGGCAGATGAAATTCCATGCTGATAAGGGCAAAGTAATTCACATTACAAAACATAATCCCAAATATGTTCAAAATGATGGGGTCTAAATTAACTGTTACCAATCAAGAAAGAGATCTTAGAGTCATCATGGATAACTCTCTCAAACATCTGTTCAATGTGCAGCGACAGTCAAAAAAAGCAAACAGAATGTTAGGAAACCTCACGAAATGAATAAGACAGAAAATATCATATTGCCCCTATATAAATCCATAGTACACCCATATGCTGAATACTGCATACAGTTCTGGTTACCCCATCTCAAAAAAGGTATATTAGAAGTGGGAAAGGTACAGAGGTGGGCAACAAAAATGATGAGGGGGATGGAACAGCTTCCATAGAAGAAGAGGCTAAAAGGACGAAGACTGTTCAGCTTTGAAAAGAGACAAATAAGGGCGGATGTGATCGAAGTCTATAAAATCATGAATGGTGTGGAGAAAGAGATTAGGGAAATGTTATTTAGCCCTTCACCTAACATAAGAATTAGGGGTCACGAGATGAAATTAACAGGCAGCAGATTTAAAAGAAACAAAAGTACTTCTTCATACAATGCACAGTCAATCTGTGGAACTCCTTGCCAGTGGATATTGTGAAGGACTAAAGTATAACAGGGTTCAAACAAGAATTAGATAACCTCATGCAGGATAGGCTCAGAAATGGCTATTAGCCAAGACAGTCAGGAACCCAACCCCATGCTCCAGTTGTTCCTAAACCTGCCAGAAGCTGGGACTGGACAACAGGGGATGGATCACTCCAAACTGTCCAATTCTGTCCATTCCCTCTGGGGCACCTGGCATTGGCCACTGTCAGAAGACAGGATACCGAGCTAGATGGACCATTGGTCTGACCCATTATTGCCGTACTTATGTTCTTAAGAGATCAGTAAATTCCATCCGGTAGCTAGCATGCAGTCACAGCAAGACACCCTAAGTGTCAGTCCAATTTCCACTATCTACATCATAGAAACCACCATCAAACAACTGACAATAATCAAGATCCTTAGTGCTACTGCAACAGAGAGAGAGAGGACTGAATAGTCACGTGGTCTGAAGGATCCTCTCACCAGGAGGGAGGATGGTCCCATTGGATGGGCACAGAGAGCAGAAGTTTAGACCCCAGTTCCTGTGCTAGACCTGTTATATGAGCAAAGAGGCTTCAATCTCCACAAATGTCAATGCAGCACACTCCAAGGGGACTATACTGCCACACCCAGAGGTAACAAAAAAAAAAATCACTACCATCAGTGACAGAAAACATGATATAAGAAAACGTAAACAGCTTAACTGGTTATATGTAACATGACACACCTGTGTGGGTTGCAAACCCAAGTGAGGAACAAACCAAGGACTTCTGAGTTTTAAATACTGTGTTTTCTATGGTCAGCGCTAGAAGGCCTCTGCTCTTTTAACTACAGCTGTAGCAGACTCACCAACCTCTATATGGGGCTCAAGGAGATGGGACCTACCACAGCACCGCAGGTAGCTTGCAACTAGAGCATGGAATTCATAGGTAAGGAGAAGTCAGAATGTCTGATGCCTTTGCATTATTTAAAGACACACACAAACCTTCTTTCCTTTCCCTTGTTCCCCAGCACAGTCTATTTCAGCATCCATTGTTCAGAGTATTGTTTTCTCACTTCCCCTCACTCCTTCTTTGTGCTAATGTGTGATCTGAATATACTAAAGAAAAGGAGAAAGATCTTTAGGGGCAAGGATAGACCTTTCAAAGACTACAGATCCTCTCACTTCCCCATATTTAATGAGCATAAAGCAGTGCTAATTATCTACCAGATCCCAAAGGAATTAGGTGAAGGGTGACATGCTAAGAAAATATTTTGACCTCTGATCTCATTACTCAGGTCCCATGTAAGTCATTCTCCTAGCTACTCTTCTTGCCATGTGCTGGGTAATACTAATTAATATCAACAGCTAATCAAAGTGCAGCTCGGGATGTGCCAGTATATATTATACATATATACACACACACACACACACACACATCCCAGAATAATTCAACTTCACCAATCAAGAGACTGAATAAAGGAGGAAGGATACAAGGTTAGCACAGGACAGAACTGCTTTTTACCATGGAAGAAACGCTAGAAGGTAGCAGATCCTCAATGGTGTAAGCAGGTATAACTGCATTGACTTCCACTGATTTAGGCCAGCTGAGGATCTGGCCCTCAGAGTCCTTATTGAATCTTTCTTTACTACTGCAGAAATACATTGCAGACCGTGTGTCCTGAAACGAAAGGATTCGACAAGATAATGGCCCAAAGGAAAAGGCTGGCTTGCTGAGAACAGGAGGGCCTTGTCAGGAGAAAATCTGGAAGGGTTCCATGGGAAATTAAAATGTAACTGGGAGGGAGGGAAAAAGATGATGACATCGTAACTTATTTTACAGACAATTCTGAGGCCTGCCAACATTTTAAGGAACCGGGTTTTCCTAGACAATTCTTTCTCAGCTCTCAAGCCAGGCCGAAGAGCCTGTATCAATACCAGAAAAATACTTACTTGAAAACCTAACCGCAGCCGTCTGACTGGCAACCACGCCTAAGGAGCTCTGGGAGACACAGGAGTAATTACCCTCTGCGCCAGTCCGTTCAGGATATTTACTCTCCTTAGCAGCAGCCGGGGAGGATATGAAGAGTGATCCATTTGGAAGCAGGCGAAGGTGCTCCTGTTCCACTAATGGAGACCCATTCTTCTTCCACGTGATATTGATCAATGGCTCACCAGAAGCCAGGTTACAGTCCAACACCACGGCGTGGCTCGGCTCTAATGTCACCTTTGCAGAGGCCGCACTGCAGCT
The DNA here is from genome assembly GCA_007922305.1 of Dermatemys mawii. Lineage (NCBI taxonomy): Eukaryota > Metazoa > Chordata > Testudines > Dermatemydidae > Dermatemys > Dermatemys mawii. The sequence goes on along the minus strand of ML677366.1, from coordinate 5,705,809 downwards.
CAGCTCCAGAGAATCCCCCTGCACCAGCTTCCCTGCAAGGAAAAGACATTGGGGTTGTCTCCTGATTTATACAAACAGATGTCATGGCACTCTGCGATTAACGGGATCGGCCATCAACACACAAACGTCAGCCCTGCTGGGGGGACTGGTATCATCCCTCCCACCCAGCGGAGAGGTCACCCTTTCAGCTGGGCTCCTCCCAGCTCTGCAGACAGCCTCCCTGCCTCCGGTGTTGCTACCCCTCTGCTGGATCCAAGCGGGGAATGTGCAGGCAGGAAACGGCACTGGCGGCAGTAACAGCAAAAGACAACGGGGAGCTAGCAACAGTCTCTGGCTCTCCCACCTGCCTTCCAGGCACCCCACAGCACAGCACCCACCTATCCCAGACACCCTCAGACTCCCTCCAGCGTCCTCCCATCTATTCCTACACTGCCAGGCACCCACTTACCTACCCAAGCTACAGCTGTCCAGTTCCTTGCAGCTCCCTGTCCCGCTAGGGGCAGGGTGTGTTGAGCATGAACTGATATTTATGGCTATGGGCCAAGTATGTAAATTAGGCAAGATATTTGCATGACGTGGCACACGCAGAGCTGCACAAAACTTGGCAGTTATGCCCTTGGCATCAGCAGGCACAAATCTCTCTGAAGCCAGCTTACCCCAGGGGGGGAACTCGGCTCAACACGGGTAGGAATTAGGGTGACCAGATCTCCCGATTTTATAGGGACAGTCCCAATTTGGGGGTCTTTTTCTTATATAGGCTCCTATTACCTCCCCACCCCTAGTCCTGATTTTTCACACCTGCTGTCCGGTCACCCTAGTAGGACTCTGCTTCCTACCAAACTTAATGACTGTTCTTTGCATAGGATGTGTAAACACACAGGAAAAGTCCTACCAAACTAAACAAAAAAAGAGCTTTCCTATGGGCTTTAACTACCTTATAAGTTGTAACAGAGAATTATCTGTTTGCAATAGCATTCTATATGATAGCTAAGAGCCTATCACAATTCTTGTGTGTTTTTTGATCCTTTAATTTTGTAGTGCAATTTTATAGTGTAATCCTACTGATTTCACCCTAAGTTCCTCAGAACTTTTCCTTAAAGAAAGGAGTCTTTTGTTGAGAATATCCAGTCACCATGTTTAACGCACGTGGGGAGAAGGCCATTTTCCACTAGTCTGCTCCTGTGGGAATTCTGCACCATTGCACAGTGCAGAATTTTGCAGAAATTAATGGTTTTGCACATCATTTCCTTTCACCCTACCACACCCCCACCCCAGAAATGGGCTGCAGCGCTGCTGGCCGCCACTAGGGCTCTGCTGGGTCCAGCAATCCCAACGTGCGCAAAGACACTGCCGGGGGAGAGGGAGAAGAGAGTAGAAAATTTCTGGCAGCTATAGTTCCCTATAGACCCTGAGGGAAGGAGAGGATAGCATGCAGGAAACTCCACACAAGCCTGGAACCCAGCAACAGGCTGGATCCCTGGGAAGTAGAGGGATGGATGTCTGGGCTGGGTGCGGGGGGGGCACCATGGCTGGGCTCTGGCAGGAAGGGTGTCTGGGTTGGGGGCCCTGCACAACTGGGCTCGGGGGGGAGGCGGTTCAGGTATATTGGCTAGGGGGCCCACGGCTGAACTCGTGGGGAGGGGTTGTGGGTGTCTCTTCCCCCCCCTGCCCCGCTGGGCTTTGGGGGCAGGGGGAAAGAGGAGGCAAAGAAACTGGAACTGGGTTGTCATAGGAGTTTCTTAACTCTCTACTCCTGGGGGAATTTTTGCGTGAGTCTGTATTGTAACAGACATAGTAACTGAGAGGTATTTTGAAATAAATTACCAAAATAGTTGAAACTGGCCTGATTATGTTGTGTTATTTTGACAAATAAAATTTGCAGAATTTTGCAAAAAATTAAAATATTGTGTGCAGAACTTTTATTGTTTTGGTGCAGCCTTTTTAATTTTTTGGCACAGGAGTAGGTATTCGTAAGTCAAGTCCTAACTTCAAGGGTGCTCGGAGCCCCCTGCAGAAGTAAGCACAAGACAGGCAGTTCAGATCCAGATCTGGATCCAAATGCTAATTGCCACACAGTTTGGAAACAGGAGTCAGACCTGGGGATCTGGTTGAGGCTTGTCACAATTTTTAACAGAATGAATATTTTACACGTTTGCATTCAGAACTCCATCTCTGTGGGCTGACTGGCAAAAAAAACAAAGAGCCAAACTCCAGCTAACATGGACAGGAGCAGAATCAGACCTAGAGAGCTAGACATGAGCAGTGAAGCCTTCAGGTGACAACCAAATCTGGGTTACAAAAAAATTCACCGAGAGAGATCTAACAGTAACAAGATCATGAACAAGGGCTGACTGGCAACGAATCATAAGAGAAACACAGCAAGGACCAAGAGGGGAGGAAAAAATTAAAAACAAAGAATACAATTAAAGCAGGCGTTGGACAGCTGATAACACAAAGCTTATGGTTTGTCATAAGTTGTCCTTGACAGAACAAGGAGCAATAGTTTTAAGTTGCAGAGGGGGAGGTTTAGGCTGGATATTAGGAAAAACTTTTTCACTAGGAGGGTGGTGAAGCACTGGAATGGGTTACCTTGGGAGGTGGTGGAATCTCCCTCCTTAGAGGTTTTTAAGGTCAGGCTAGACAAAGTCCTGGCTGGGATGATTTAGTCGGGGATTGGTCCTGCTTTGAGCAGGAGGTTGGACTAGATGATCTCCTGAGGTCCCTTCCAATCCTGATATCCTATGATTCTATGTTTCTGTGTTTATCATAAGGTAAATGAACGGTCAAAAAAGAACAAGCAACAGAAACATGGCCAAAATATCCATCCCACAGTCTTAGCACTCTAAACCCATGATGCATGCAAACAGTTCCTAAAGTTCACATCAGTGGTGTCCAATACGTTCGCCACTAGTCACATGTGGCTCATAGGCTACTGAATTGTAACTAATGCATGTGGATTTTTTATAATGTGGCTAATAAGAAAAATTCAAAACCTTAAGTGTGGCTAGCAGTGTGGCTAGCATCGAATTTCTATTGGACACTGCTGCTCTACATGAAATGCTGTATCTCCATTCTCAGGGCAGGTCTACACTACAGCGGGGACTGACGCTGTGAGATCGATCTATCGGGGGTCAATTTATTGCATCTAGTTTAGACGCGATAAATCAATCACCAAGCGCTTTGCCACCAACTCCTGCACTCCACCATCGCGAGAGGCGCAGGCGGAGTTGACGGGGGAGCAGCAGCAGTCATCTCAACACCGTGAAGACACCACAATAAGTCGATCTAGGTAAGTCGAAGTTGCGTATCTCAGATCGATCCCCCCTTCCCCCATGTAGACCAGGGCTTAGTCAGAAGGAAGGATGATACAGCTACAAACTACCAGACACTGAGACGATTGCATCATGTCTTACCAACCTTATGGCAGTCTGCTTGCCGCAATGAGGACTTCAATCAGTTACCAGCAGTGAGAAAGTTAAACTGAACAGGTCTTGGTCTGGAAGGTTTCCAAACCAACACACACAATCCCACTTGCAAGAGAGTTCCACCTCCAGCAACAATGCCTCAGCATTTCCTACAGAATATTGTCATTAATAAAATGCATTTGCTATTACAGGTCTCCAGAGACACTAAGTCAATGTTAGCTGGCAGCGCTGCTTCCACACACCAGCAATTTCAATCTCCACTGTGCAGCACATCCACTCTTTTTATGGCTCCCCTCCAAATTATTTTGTCACTGCTCCAATCGAAAATGTTTCCTGCCTCTATAACGAGTTTATCAACACTGGATATGAACCACATGGCTCCCTGCCCGTCCCCAATCACACAAAGCTACAGATTAATTTTATAGGAATTCAAACACCCTATTAAGCCTTCTACTACCTACTGCTGATAAAGGGGCTGCATTTTAAAAGCGCGCACTTTAAGCATGCAATTAGGGGCAATGACACGCAAAATTACACATGCAGGGGAATGGAATTGTTTCTAGGCGTTGGAAGCTCCAGGTGCAACAGAAAAGAAGGAATTTGCACGGCCCAAGTGCACAGTTAATTTAGTGACCCCCCTGCTGTGCAGAAAACCTGCCAGTTTGCAGCTAGCTCAGGGATAAGCATTTGTGCTCACAGAGGCTGGCTAATCCGCGGTCTCAGCTCAGAGTCACAGACGTACGTGTTCTCCTCTATGCACCCCCCTATGGATTAGAACGGTGCCTTCCCCCTTCATCCAAGCAATGGCCTTTTGTAGCCAAGAAGAAAATGAACAGCAGATTAAAAGGTTCTCATGATAAAGAAACTAATTTTCATCCAACCTGAAATATAAATTTTCCCCTCCTCCATGACCTCTTTAATTCTTCATATCTGGAATACAGCCCTACCCATGCCTCAGTTTACCTTCCGCCTTGCATCAAACAAACCACCACACCTGGTGTTTTCCCAGTACTGCTCTCCTTCAGGGTGCCACTATCTTATTAACTTTCCCATGTAATACTCACTGCCTGCCATCACTGGGGTGTTTGGAGGACTGAAGTCTTTGAACATAGTCAGCACCATCTGTGCTCAGGATAGTATAAGAGTTATTAGTAGGGTAAAAATGCCTACTCATCTTTTCCAACCGAATGAAAATATGCAATGATTTGGACTGCAATACAAATCTGGAGGGGTGGAAGGGGGATGTCTCAGTGAGGGTAAGTCATTTGTTATCCGAATAAATATGTGTCAGTGGATCAGACAGGGATGAACGGTTTGCTTCCTTTGGGCCAAAGTTCAACCAAGTGCTGCTCACCCCACAGGAAGCGCACAAATATCTTGCAGGACTGGGCCCTTTGGTGGCCATGATTTATGCTACTTTTCCATTTTTCGTTACTAATTTTGTCCCTCACAAGCAGCAACACTAACCGATGTCATCGCTGACTGTGAGTAGAGGAAGGATGGTCCAGTGGTTACAGCGCTAATCTGTCTACCGCAGACGGCCTGTATGACTGTGGATGCAGAGTAGTTGTAGCCATGTTGGTCCCAGGACACTAGAGAGACGAGGTAGGTGAGAAAATATCTGTTACTGGACCAACTGTAACCCACCAACCCCCTCTTCATGTCCTATGACTACACGGGTCTCAATAGGTCACTCTACCTTGAATGGTCCCTTCCAATAGGTGCTAACTACCTATGCTAAACAAGCTGTTCCGTCTTGCACTTTGCTGTGATGCTGGGAGTTCTTTTCCCAGACCTGACGAAGAGCTATTCATGGCTCGAAAGCTTGTCTCTCTCCCCAACAGAAGTTGGCCCAATAAACGATATTATCTCACCCAGCTTGTATGACCTTGGGCAAGTCACTTAAGGCAAGTCTACACTTCAAACGCTGTCGGCTGTAGCACTTTAGTGAAAATGCTCTAAGCCAATGGGAGAGAGCTCTCCCGTCAGCATAGTTAACTCCCTGAGAAGCAGTAGCTGTGTTGACGGGAGAAGCTCTCCTGCCGACATAGCACTAGGTCTATGCAGGGGATGGTTAAATTGGTATAACTATGTCGCCCTGGGGTGTGGCTTTTTCACTCAACCCTCTGAACGTGTAGTGTAGACCAGACCTAAGTCTCTCTATGCCTCAGTTCCCCCTATATACAATGGGGATAACAAGACCTATCTAGATGACAATTACCAACTTCCCACAGGTACTGTTAGGCTTAATACATGAAGAATTGCCAGGTGCTCAGCTATTAGGGTCGTGGGGGCTATCAAAGCACTTTAGACAGGCAAGTATTTTTGTTGCTGATGTTTTAAACCTTGGAGAAAGGAGAGGTCACATAAACCTAAGCACAACCTTGCGTGGGCCAGAATCTACTTGTATTTTAATCAGGTTGAAAGTCACCTGTATTGATTTATATTCTAACTTCAGCTTGTTTTGCGTGTATTTAGATAGGCTGTTTCGATGTACAGTATTTTCTGATACTGCCTTGTGTAACTAAAATGATGTAAAGATGATGACAAAATGCTAATGAAGCAGCCATTAGTATATTGCGTTGAAGCAGGCCGCGGGCCTTATGAAATGCTCTGGTGGGCCATGTACAGCCCGCGGGCTGTAGCTTGCGAACTCCTGTATTAGCCCCAGCAGCTCAGGAGACAAAGGTGCCCCAACCTGCAGCATCAACATGGATATGCCATGCATGCCCCGGTGACCCACAGAGGGAGAAAGCAATGCTGTTCACCGCTCCCCTCCAGTGTTCATACCCTGACAGAACACACAGCTGCTGGCCGACTACACGTCTCACATGGCCTTGCAGAGGCCATGTGAAATTATCCCACGGTGGCAGCCTCCACGCAGAGCACAAAGGCGTCGCCACTCACTGGGTTTCCAGTTCTTCCCGTGCTGACATTTCTGTCGTGACGCCAACACACACACTGAGCAAGGCGTAACAAAGCTGGAATTAGCAGAGGTGGGCGCAAGCCGTAAAGCGCTGATCTGACCTGACCCAAGGTTTGGAGGGTTGAATCCAGGGCTTCAGTTCAGACTGAACTCTGAAAAATGTCCCCCCGCCTCTCCTATCACTCACAAGTTTGCTACGTAGGAGACAGGATCTTAACTCATGACAGAATGGTACAAATCACAGCACTTGTGATTCTCTCCCTCCCTTTGGGCCCCTCCCTGCTGCTCAGGTGGTGGCAGATTGAAAGCAAGTGCCCAGCTCACTATTCACCCTGCACAGGGAGCTCTCAGCTGGTGTGCATTAGTGTAACAGGCACCTGTGTCACTTGTTCCCCCACATCTTTGTGTACAGGGGCAAAGCAAGGCTGGGAGCAGGGCTCCTAAACTCCACCAATTCTCATCTGATATCCGGTCCTTTAGGGGCTAGAGGTAGCTGGTGTAAATTAGAGCAGTCCCTAGGCAGTTCTAAATTATGCTTGGGTCTGGGCTACAGGCGACTCAGGGAGCTATAACCAGTATCCTGAGTGGCTCTTGGCACAGAAGAGAGGCAGAGCCTCGCACATTGGTATAAATAACACCGCAAAAGGAACGGTATTTTAGGCAAAGAGAAAAATACGCCCTGAGCAGGTTACCAAAAAGCGCACAACAGGAAAGTGACATAATCAATGCAGAAAGCTGGTTAACAAAGCATACAAAGCAGAGGAGAACTCACCAGTCAGACTAAGGACAGAAGACACATCCGGAGTGATGAATTACTTGCAAGAACACAAATCTGAGGAGATATATTCTTCTCCGGCCAGGACAACATTGGACTTCCTGAGATCCTTCAAAGGGCTCTCAGCCAATGAGAAGTTGTTCCTGTAGAGCAGTTTATGTGTAGAATGTCATATGAACCTTAGTCAGCTTACATTTATATAGCATGTGAGGGGGAAGACCGCAAAACGAAATACTGAGGCGTGGAAGTCCAGAGCTGCTGCTACTACCAGTTATTCCAAAATACATTGCTAATTCTTATGGTAGGGGTCTGATTTCTTTGCACTTCCTTAGAAATCCTAAGCATCTTAAACAGCCTACTTACTCCTACATAAAGATTGATCTGTGATGAACCTCGCAGGATGAGGAGGAGTGTGGTAGCAGTATGAGCACTACACTGCAAGGCAGCAGATTCTAACCCTGCCTCTGATACCGACTTTCTCACAGCCCTAAGTCACGTGACCTCTCTGCCTCAGTTTCTCTATTTGTAAAACAGAGATAACACTTATCTCCCTCACAGGAATGTAGTGAGAATGAATTAGTAATCAGCAGTAAAAGGCTTTCAGGATGGCGGGGGCAGAGAAAGCATCAGATAAAAAGCAGTCTAGTTCAGTGCCCAACTCCCATTGAATTTCAGTGGGATTTGGGTGCCTGACTCTCTTAGCTAAGCTTTGAAAACACCAACATACGTCCTGCATACATTGACTATTACTACTGACGTCGTAATATGGTCTTGCCCCTAACAGCACAGTACAGCGACAAGTACAGAAATTCTCTTCGGTCTGTTTTTGATACTTGGCTGACTCCCATTAGCGTAGTCCCAGAGACCTCAGCATCTTTAATGTATTTATCCAACATCCCAGGGAGGAAGGGCAGTGCTATCAACTCCACTGTACAGATCGGGACCTGGGGCACAGAGAGACTAAGTGACTTGCCCAAGGTCGCTCACGGAGCCTGTGGTGAAACAGGGAAATTAATTTGGTTCGTGGGCTAATGCTACTAGATCATGCTTTCTCCACCCCTCTTTACAAGGCACCTTTTCATCTTTGAGCCTAATCACTCACTTTTTACTTTAAAGAACCACAACGGCACAGGAAAATTGGGCAAAGGCCCATTCAATGCTAGCTAAAACTGTGTACACACCACGCTGGTACCTTTGTGTGCAGCCATTTTAACAGCCTGGATCATGAATACCCATTTAGTGTATGACCATGATGAGTCTTAATTAGGAAAGGGAAGAATTTCTGCTCAGACACATGTGACAACTTGCCACTGCTTTTAGCACTAAACATAGCACTGGACAAACCAAATTCAGACCCGGCGTGAGTACATGCAGCTCCCCTGCTTTCCACATGACTGCTGTGATAAGTTAAGTGTGCAGCTGCAGCTCTCTACTGTCACCTCAGCCTCTCCCCTGCTCCTATTTGCCTGCTGTTGCATATTATCAAAATCCTGGGGTTGTGAGTTCTGTGGGGCAGGGACTTTGTGTTGATCTGCATGGTGCCAGGCACAAAGGGGCCCAGGCCAGGACTGGGTGCTAGGCACTACCACAATAAAAATCATCGTAATTTGGTCCTAGATATTCAAAGAACTGTACAAACATTAACGGACAGAGAGAAACATCTCACAACCTCTGGAAATGCGGCAGGAGGGCTGGTTCAAAACACCCTAGTACATAAAGTACCTTCAAGGGAAAGGATCACAACAGAGGAAAAACAAAGGTAATCAGGATTCTTAAATGCTGCAGATTATTTTCAATTTCCATTCATTGTTATGCACTGTTAGAGAGACATGGCTCTGTTTAAAAACACACACCCCTACCTACCTATTGGAGTTAATTTGCTAATAAATCCAAACTAAAAAGAATTTACCAGCTAAGAGAATGTGGTTGGCCAATATAGTATAGAAACTATGGTTATTCCAGAACTGTTTCTAATTAAGTGGACTCCTGATCTAACAATCATGGGGTCCATTCAGATGTCAGCTGTGAACCGTTTTAACCACAGAGACTGCACTTATGAATTACATTTACTTCTGAATTTAGGACCTGGCTAGTATTACTTTGTCTTTGCTGTCACGGCAATTTCAAATGCAAACATGCGGTATGACATAAAATATTCTACTTGCCTGATTTCTAAATCCAGCACTGGGAATTTCTGAGCAAGCACCATGAAGTGGTACATACAAAACAGCTTTTTAGTCTAGAGGGTACTCCCACCTGTCTACCCACTCTCCACAGACTGCCTCGGGATAATTAAGAACATCTTGATAAATTCTCCAGAACAAAACAAGAAAGATTTGGGGGGGAAGGTTTGGGGAAAAACATTCACTAGCTCAGATTTAGACATAAGTAACTGCTGAGGGGAGTCAATATTAATTTCCGTTCACGCAAACGAGTCACTGTTCTGTTCAGAACCAGACTGTAATTGCTGCAGAATTTTGTAGATTGGATACTGCGCCTTTACCAGCTGGGCGGGGGGTAGGGTGACCAGACAGCAAGTGTGAAAAATCGGGACAAGGGGTGGGGGCAATAGGAGCCCATATAAGAAAAAGCCCCAAATATAAGAACTGTCCCTATAAAATCGGGACATCTGGTCAGCCTAGCGGGGGTGGGGGGGGGTGGAGGAGAGGGGCAGGCTTGCCTGAGACACATGGAAATACACAGTGTGCATTTGAGACTGGAAGCAGGCCCTGATGTCTTGAGTTAAAGTGTTAGATTTCCATCAAAACTAGTTTCTTTGAAACAGGCTCTGCAGGGCATTCTTATATGAATCTATCTATTGCACTGATACCAGCTCGGCAGGTAGTGATCTGCTTTATGCACAACATTAATCGAAGCAGAAACACTCTCATTTTCCTACCCCCGCCCCCCACTCATTCCACCTGCTTGTTCATTTCAATCACCTCTTGAATTTTGGGCCTGATCCAAAGCCCACTGAAGTCAGTGGAAAGATGCCCAGTGACTTAAATGGAATTAAATCAGCCCCTTTCGGATTAATGAGGCAGAAACTTTACTTTTTCCTACATGTCAGTACACAACCCAGCTTAGTGGGCCCTGATCCAGGCACTACAGGAATACATATAAATAATAAGAGAGAAGAAAGAGTATGAATCATTGACTCATAGCAATGGGATGTTTTTACACGTCTCATATGTGTAGGTGATGACATACAACTGAGAATACCATTAGACCCACACACACTCAACAGGAGCTGAGCGGCTTGAGGTTTAAACCTGAGTAGGGTTAACAGTGATTCCCTTATTTTCCTGGATTACAGAACTATAAATAATTCCATCTGGTGCTAGCTAGCAATCCAGCCAAATTGGACAGATTCCTGACAGGCAACTAATGGGTCAGCAGTGGGGCTTGCAGGAACAGCTCAGCAGTTTGAGGCGGGATAGCTCAGTAGTTTGAGCTAAACCCAAGGCTGTGCGTTCAATTCCTCAGGGGGCCATTTAAAGGTCTAGGGCAAAAATCTGTTGGATGAGTTAGTTGCGGATTAGTCCTCCTTTGAGCAGTGAGTTAGACTAGATAATCTCCTGAGGTCCCTTCTAACCCTGACATTCTATGAGTACAGTTTTCACATACAGGATACATGGTAACAGTGGACCACATGTCTGTCAGGGGCTTGCACTGTGTGTCTGGTAACAGAACGTGTCTACTCCTGTGTTGTAGTTCCTTTCCCTCTCCTGGAAATTTGCCTTTTAAAATAGAGAGGGGGAAAGACCTACCCAGCGACATACCACCGTGGTAACATTTCAGATATCAGAAGCAAATATGTCCTTGATCTCTGTTACATGGCCTGGGCAAACAAAAGGTTACTGTTCAACAGGAGACAAATGGCTTTGTTCAATGGAGAGAAGGGCTGTGCTTTTAATACACATTTCAATAACAGCTAGATTACGTATTTGTATTATTGTAATGCCTCAAAGCCCCAGCCATGCAGCTAGACTCCCTTGTGCTAGGCACTGCACAAGCCCAGGACAGATGATCCCTGTCCCAAAGAACTTTCAATTTAAGCATCAGACAAGAAACAGGCGGACTGATTGGGGAGCTCCAGGGAACAAGGAGACAATATTACTGTGGGCAGTGGGTCTCGGCACACCAGTGTTCTGACTGTTGTCAAGTGTTTTGTAGGCATCACAGAAGAGGAGAGTTGTAATGAGGGGTCTGAAGGAGGACAATGAGTTAAGTCTGCGGATGTGTTTGGAGAAGGTCTCCCAAGTGCGAGGGGCAGCAGGGGAGAAAGTACAAAGGGGCCTGTTTGAAAAGGTTTCAAGTGCATGAGGGAGGCTGGTGGCATGGAGGAGTGGACATTATGCTAGTGAAGGAGAGATGGTAGGTAAGCTGGAGATAGGTCATGAAAGGCCTTGAAAGTGAAAACAAACAGCTTATGTTTGATGCGGAAGAGAAGGGGGAGCCAGTGGAAGGATTCCAAGAAAGGGTGAGATGGTCAGAGCTGCATTCTGAATGAGTCTCAGTAGGGCAAGATTGCACTGGTCATAGGGTGACCAGATGTCCTGATTTTATAAGGACAGTCCCGATTTTTGGGTCTTTATTACCCCTCAGGCCCATCCTGATTTTTCAAACTTGCTGTCTGATCACCCTAGCTGGTCAAGGCCCAGAGAGGAGGATATAGCAGGGACCGAGAGGTTACTGGAGAAAAACCCGGAGGAGAGTTTTAGTTGGGCGGATGCACAGGAAAGCCCATATCTTCGGGTGCTCTACAGAAAGAACAGGCAGGATTGACACCAGCAGGATGTGTGGACCAAGAAAAGTCCAAGATGAAAATGATGCCCAGATTATGGACCTGAGAGACAGGGAGGATTATGAAGAGAGGTGTACATGGGAAAGAGAAGGGATGGTAGGCGAGCAGTCTGCCACTCAAGGGCCTATAGAGCCAGGCAGCAGCAAGCCCTCGGGAGAAGGCCAGAGGACAGGGGTTGAGAATCAGCTGATCCAGCTGAACAGCATTTAATGTTTGGCTCTGAGTTCCAGCCAGACTCAGCTCTGTATGAGGAGAAGAGCCAGGAGAGGCAAGCCCTCCCTGAGCAGCAGCAGGGTAAGGACAAGCGCGCAGGCCCTGTGGTTCCCTTGAGGCAGAGAGACGGCTGTAACCCTGGGGCCACCATGGGGAAGAGGATCCTGCAGTATCAGTCCTGGTCAGGGCTATTACTTCTGTTTCCTTACCATATTTTTTTTTTTGCATTTGTGTGGCAGTGGAATAAAACTTTGAGAAGCGAGTCAAAGGTGGTGAAAAGGCAGCTAGGAGTTAGATGCATTCAGCTCCCTTGCACAGTGTGTGTCTGGTCTCCCATCTACTGGCTGGTCCACAGAGAAGGTAGCAGCCTACTACTGCCAGCTACGAATGGAGTTACTCCTTAAGCTCAAGTGGCAGAGGCCTGGGTCCAAGCCCCAATGACAAGCGAGAGTGGTACTGTTAGACAAATAATTTAAATGCTCATTTCAGGTTAATAAACAGTCAATTACTATTCACAATGAGCCAAAGTCCTCACGTGCATTGACCTGAGTAGGAGTTCTGCCTGCTCTGACAATAAACACTACAGCAATCTAAAACACTATCACTATTTTATGTTGTCGTGTTCTGCGCCATTACCGTAAGGTACTCTAGCATCTCTTTTAACAAGACTGAATAAAGACTGAGGATAAGATTTGTCCCAATCAAATTAAATTATCACCAGCTGAAAGCTTCCAAAGTATTTATGTGAAAATCTTTGAATACAGTTAGTTTTAAAAAAACTTGAAGGATGCAGCAAGAGAGGACTCATTATAGCACAGGCCTTGGCAGATTAATGCTTCACAAAGAGCAAAGTACAAAAGTTTGCTAATCTGACACACTTCCAAGGCTGACATCACTTTTAGTTCTTGGCAGCAAGAGATTTTCCTGGAGAGCTGCTACTGTATTGCAGGTCCCGCTTTGCCTGGAGACTGGCCAGTACATTTCCTATTCCATGCACATCTGGCATAGTGGAACTGGCTTTTGCACCTTGCAGAATCCAAGCCAAAGAAAACCTTCCAAAGTGCAAGAAAAGCCTTTTGAACAGCGCAAGGAAAACGCTCCCTGGTCATGTGTGTTCTGCTAGATATCACACTTTAAGAGAAAAAGGTGTTATTTTCCTTCTGTCTTGCAGCGTAAGACACACATTCAAATTGCAGTTAAGCTTCTAAACTGTCATCAGTCTTAATCTTTGTATTTATTTTGGATATCGAACCAGGAGATTCAACAGCACAATTAATCTCATTTAATCAGGAGTGAATAGCACCGAAGACAAACGAAAGTGATTCCTTCCAAAGGGGTTTCCTACCATATCAGAGAGTCAACTACTGGAGCCTTTTCCCACTGAAAGGTAACATTCGTGCACACTCTGAGCTTAAATCTTTAAATTCCATAGTCTAGTTCAAAGAGCAGTTACATTTGAGTGTGTCCCTATCAGAGGAACACAAAGCACTTTTTCTTCTTGGGAACCTTAAGCACTGATCATTAAAAGAACAAGTTTGACCTCAGCCCTTGTTCAAGACGATCACACATTGCAAATGGTGGTCCCAGAAAGAAGATGGACTGGGATTTTTGTATCTTGCAGCATTCTAAGGAGGAAAAGTATTCTGCTTTCCTGCGGAGGCAGTGCTGCATAGCAGTTAGAGCAGGACATAATATACTCTAAGGAAGGGTAAGGACAGCTCAGTGGTTAGGGTGCTAGGCTGGAACTTGGAAAACCCAGGGTGAATTCCCTGCTCTTCCACAGACTTCCTATGTGACCTTGTGCAAGTCTCTCTGTGCCCCAATTCTCCGTCCACACGATGTGGATAGCAGCATTGTTGTATTCCTTTAGAGTGGTAGCAGATCCCACTTTTGAGCATGCTCCCAACTGTGTCAATGTAAGCCAGGGCTGGGCAAACTACGGCCCTCAGGCCACATCCAGCCCCCGGGCTCCTCCTAACCAGCCTGCCTGACCGCCCAGCTGGAGAGGCTGCTCCGGCTCTTCCCCGTCCTGCAGCCTCAGAGCACCGCGCAAACAGCGCTCTGGGAGGCGGGGCTGCATGCTCCAGCGGATCAGCATTGCAACGTGTCTGGCAGCGGGAGTGGGGGGTTGGACAAGGGGCAGAGGGTCTCGGGACGGGAGCAGTCAGTGGACGGGGATAGGATAGAATAGGATGTTGGATAGGGCGTGGGAGTCCCAGGGGTGGGGGAGGTGCTAGGGGTCAGGGCAGTCAGGGGACAGGAGGGTTGGATATGGGTTGGGGTCCTGGGGGGTGGTTAGGAAGCAGGAGGGTCTCTGAAGGGGGCGGTCAGGGGACAAGGGGCAGGGGGCTTAGACAGAGGGTGGGGTCTTGAGGGGGTGGTTAGGGACGAGGGGGTCTCTGGAGGGGACAGTCAGGGGACAAAGAATGGGGTTTTAGATAGGGGGTGCAGTCTCAGGGGGTGGATAGGGTGGGGGGTCTCGGGAGGGAGCAATCAGGGGACAAGGAGCAGGGGGCTTCGATAGATAGAGCATGGGGCTCTGAGGGGGCAGTGGGGAGGGGTCTCCAGAGGAGGCAATTAGGGGACAAGGAGCAGGGGGTGGATGGGTCAGGGGTTCTGAGGGAGGCAGTCAGGGGGCAGGAAGTGGGGGGGGTCAGATAGGGGCGGGGCCACGCTATTTGGGGTGGCACAGCCTTCCCTACCCAGCCCTCCATATAATTTTGAACCCCGATATGGCCCTCAGGCCAAAACGTTTGCCCACCCCTGCTGTCAGCATTGTGCCAGCAATTAGATGCTGCAGGGGTCCCCACTGTCTCAGCACTTCACTGGCTCTCAAAATCCATAGCTTGGTCTGTTGCAAAATAGGATCAGGCGGGTGACAATAAACACCTTAGCAACTGTCATTCATGTGGGTGAGAAGTTGCATTAAGGAGGCTTTGGGACATTGATCCTGTGTGTCCATTCTGTGGCTGTTAATATTTGCACAGGCCCATCTAAGACTCTGTGTGCATTTTAAATAAATCAGAACTGATTAATGGCATTCCCACTACACTACTGGCATCACCCACTAAATAATCATGCTGGACTAAACCTCTTACACTTATCTTGCTCACCTTTTTGATATGTTTTCCATTACAGTAGTACTTCCATACAGAGTTAAAAACCCAGAAAGCACTTGCATTACAGAGACATCAACAAAAACAACCACTGTGATATGCTACTATGCATAGGCCATAACTAAAAAGCTGGGAGCTATTTGAAACTATAATTAGGGTACAGTATTTTTTCATTGCTTTTATCTAAATGTTTCCAAAGGCTGCCAGAGTCACGTTGGTAGATGAATATCATTGTGCGGGTGGATGTCACACACACACACACAGCATCAAAGAAATGAATATAGTTGAGACTGTTTCTCCAGAACCACAGATTAACCTGTGGTTTTCCTGTATTTTAACAACCCTCCTGCTATTTCGAGCAGTCTCGTCTCAAATCAAGCACTCCTGCCAAGATTAGCCACCTCTCATACTAGGGTGTAGCAAGGCTGTGGCTGGTGTCATGGTGAGGTTTCACTTTCTTTTAGGCACAGAGATTCCAAGGCCAGAAGGGACAGTTGTCTGACCTCCTATATAACACACAGGCCTTAAAACTTCGCCAAAAAATCTCTTAGAAAAACAGCTAATCTTGATTTAAAAATCATCTGTGATGGAGAATCTATCACAACTCTTGGCAAACTGTTCCAATGATTAATTACCCTCACCGTCAAAAAATTGTCCCTTATTTCCCATCTGAATTTGTCTAGTTTCAACTTCCAGCCATTGGATCATGTAATACCTTTCTTCAATGGAGTGAAGAGCCCTTCTTAAATATTTATTCCCCATGTAGATACTTATAGACTATGATCAAGTTAGCCCTTAACCTTCCCTTTGTTGAGCTAAACAGATTGAGTCTATCACTACAAAGCAGGTTTTCTCATCTTTTAATCGTTCTCATGGCTCTTCTCTGAACCCTCTCCAAATCATTAGCATCCTTGAATTGTGACCATCAGAGCTGGACATAGTATTTCAACAGTGGTCGCACCAGTGCCAAATACACAAGCAAAATAAACTCTCCATTCCTACTTGAGATTCTCCTGTCTACGCATCTAAGGATTGCATTAGCTCTTTTGGCCACAGCATAACGCTGGGAGCTCATGATCAGCCGATTATCCAACACGACCCTCAAATCTTTTTCAGAGTCACTGATTTCCAGGATAGATTCCCCCATCCTGTAAATATGACCCACATTCTTTGTTCCTAGATGTAAGCATCTACATGTAACCATATTAAAACATATACTGTTTGCTTGCGCCCAGCTTACCAAGCAATCCTGATTGCTGACCTGTCCTCTTTATTATTTATGAATTTGTCTCATATCTGATGATTTTGTGTTTACTTCCAGGTCATTAATAAAAAATGTTAAACAGCGCTGGGCCAAGAACAGATCCCTGCGAGACCCCATAAGAAAAAATATCCATTTGATGATGATTCCCCATTTACAATTACAGTTGGAGACCTATCATTTAGCTAGCTTTTAATCATATGTATCATGTTAATCTTAAATCTTTCTCTTGTTTCTTAATCAAAATGTTATGAGGTATGAAGTCAAATGCCTTACAGAAGTCTAAAAATATTACATCAACACTAATATCTTTATCAACCAAACTTGTAATTGGACCAAAGATAAATATCAAGTTAGTTTGTTTGACAGGATCTATTTTCCATAAACCCATTTTAATTGGCTTTAATTATATTACCTTCCTTTAATTTTTTATTAATCAAGCCCCATATCAGCTACTCCATTATTTTGCCTGGAATCAGTATCAGATTGACATGCCTATAATTACCTGAGTAATCCTGTTTACTCTTTTTAAGTACTGGCACAACATTAGCTTTCATCTAGTCTTCTGGAACTTCCCTGGTATTCCAAGGCTTATTGAAAATTAATACTAATGGTCTAGCAAGCTCCTCAGCCAGTTCTTTTAAAACTCTTAAATGTACATGATCCAGACATGTTCACTGAAAAATGTCTGACTTTAATAGCTTCTATTTAACATCCTCCTGAGACTCTGGTGGAATGGAAAGAAT
The DNA here is from genome assembly GCA_007922305.1 of Dermatemys mawii. Classification (NCBI taxonomy): domain Eukaryota; kingdom Metazoa; phylum Chordata; order Testudines; family Dermatemydidae; genus Dermatemys; species Dermatemys mawii. The sequence continues at coordinate 5,688,540 of ML677366.1, read as the reverse complement.
GTGATATGACTACATCATCTGCTTTTTTCCTCAAATACAAAATAGAAATATTTATAGAACACATCCTCCTTTTCTGCATTATTATTGATAGTTGTACCATTTCCATTTAGCAGTGGACCAATACCATTGTTAGGATTCTTCTTGGTCCTAATATATTTATTCTGTCTCTTTGCTTCCCATATACATTTTCTACAATACGCAGTTTCTGATTCATATTCATTACTATCAACTTCCCCTATCCTCCATTTGTTACATGTAATTTTTTTTTAATTTTGTACAACTGCCTTCACAACCTCGCTAAATCAGGTTGGTTTTTTAATCAATATGGCCTTCTTCCTCAGCTGTCACTTTCTGGGCATTTAGTAAAGAGTTCTTACTGTGAGATTATCAGTCACATTTTTCAGAATAAATTCTTCCTCCCAGATGATTTGGCTTATAGTTGTTTTCAATTTTGTGAAACTGGCCCTTTTACATCACCAAGTATATACATCACTGGTCTGGACTTCATTCTGTTTGCACGCTATAAACGTGACCAAGTCATGATCACCTGTGCTCACATTATCACTCATTTTTAGTTCCGTGATCAGTTGGTCTCCATCTGTCAAGACGAGGTCCCCACACATTGGATGCAACACTTTTTAAGTTAGGAAATTATCGTTTACAATATACGTGTTTTAGTACTGGCAGCACGAGACCTCCTGCATATATAACTCAAACTGAAAGCCCCCCATGATCTCACAGCTTTTTTCCTACACATTAGAGATAGGTGCATAAGGAGCCAGTCATCCTGCTCCTTAGTGTTATTTGATGATCTACAGCAGACACCAACTAATACCCCATCGTGTGCTTTACTGGTTAGGACAAGGATCCATAAGCATTCAAGATCACTTTCTCCTCAGGTGTCGGTGACCTGAGAACAGATTTTTGACACAGTGCGCCACTCCCACTCGATCTTTCCTAAACAGGTTATACCCACTGATTTCAACATTTCAGTCCTGAGAAACATCCTGCCAGATTTCAGTATTACCAGCTAGATACAGTTTTGCTCATAAATGAGCATTTCCAGTTCCTCTTGTTACCCAAGCTCCTAGCATTGCTGTATAGGCATGTCAAGAATTTCTGCTCTTCGCATCCTTGGGTTGCTTGATTAATTTTGTTCTCAACATCTCAATTTCGTGCTGATTCATATCTTCCCTCTTTCTACCTTCCCTTTTTGTTGTTAGTTTTACACCTACCTGACTGTTCTAGCCAGCTGGGGTCCAATCTGGTGAGGTGTTAAGCGACTCCTGTGATATTCTAAGTAATCTCAAAGCCTTCTGTTGTTACTGAGAGTTAAGAATGCTCCCCACATTACAGAATGGGGAGCCAATCCCTGGAAGGAAACACCCTCCCCACAGTCAGAAGGTAGTATAAACCCAATATAATTAAATTATACGATTAATTAAACTAATTAAATTAAATTAAACAAACTGATGCAAATTAAATCAGTTATGATCTCAGATTGACATGACAACCACACACACACGGATCATCAGCAAGGTTAGACCCTAACACTTCTAGCACCACAGCAGAGACCTGTACTTCTTGAGCGAAAGGAATATGTCCATTAGCAGGTACCAGCAGTAGACTTATTCTGTAGTGGATCAGCCATTATAAAGGACGATAGGAAGACACTTCCATGCTTGCCTCTCATAGATACAGCAGGTATGCAAAGTACTCTGTCACTCCAGAGGGTAGTTGTACAAAAACAGATCTTACATGGAATGGAGTGTTAAATTTCATTGAAACTGTGTTACTCGAACACATCCTTTGAAAACAAATCACCCAGAAAGAAAAAACAAATCAATAGCAATAATAACCTATCCATCGTGTTGAATTACCAATGTCTGTCACAATGGGAAAGCAAGCTACTTCTTCATAAAAGTCAGTCGCTTGCTTTCCTTCTCTCTGTCCTCAGCAAGGCATTTAAACCCGCAGGTAAAACTTGTGGGCCAAAATCTACAGGTCTTAACTCAGCTCTTAATCACGATCCTCCTCTGTGGAAGCTTTACCCAAATTAGGACTGAACACAAAGTGCACGGTTTGTCTTTGGCTCTGTGCACCTCTCACATTTCTGGTTTGTCACACTACAGGTCCCATTGCAATTTGCATAAAGCTACGTTTTCCAACATGTCTAAGGGACTGAGGGGCCTAAGACCATTTTCAAAGCTACCTAAATCACAAAAATCTGCTGAAAAATTACCACACGATCCCATGCTCTCCCTGCAGTGGGGGGAGCTGGGATTGCCCCTCCCAACACAGAAAATAAATAAGGTGGAATGTCAAGTTTCATTTTGCAAAGGCCTTGCTCACTGCATTTTGTCTGCTTTCATATTTTTCTCAAAAAGCTACCCCAAAGACTGCATAGCTTCTGGAGTGCCTGGGGTGAACTCTGGTTTGCGTTCACATCTTTACAGCATATACCCACATTAAAATTCCAACCTTGACAAACAGCACAGGAACAATAACATATCAGAGTCCTGTAATTGGCCCCCATAACTCAGTTCATGAAAAATACAAAGCAGCTGCCATGTCAGAAATGCTGATGCTAATGCAATCTAAGGTAATGATCAGCAACAGACCATCCAACGAGGGCCCTGTGTGCACTGATCAGAGACAAGAATCAGATGGCCAGAGTCAAACATAATGGGGCTTCTCTGTTAGCAAACGCAGATGCTGCAGACTGTTCTGGACCTTCACTTTCAATAATCCCAGGCTCGAGTCCCATCACAGTTGGCGGAGAACTGCAGCATAACATCTTCCTACACCTCGGTATTCCCCACGCCACTCCACACCAGGGGAAAGCAGAGACAGCAACAGCTTCACATACATCCACCATGGATCTCACAGATCAGCGTATGTGTAGCTACAATGGCCATCAAAGTTCCAGCCGCTTGTTTACTTATTAAGGTTCCTATTTGTTTGTAAGCTACAATGTATTTACTTTGAAGTCTTCAAATGTATTATTTTGGGAACTGTTTTTGTAAGAGAATAAAAAACTCTTTTCCTTGGGAAGTGATTCATCTTTATTAGTTTACAATACATCATGTCCAATGCCTGCTGGCAGTGAAGGCAGTGGTCTTGTACACTCAGCCGCTCCACCTCTGCCCGCCACCCCTAAGGCAAGTTTCCTCCCTTTGCTTCACAATTATGCAGCACTCAGCAGGCAGCTATACTCATCGGGATATTTTTCACACTGAGATCTAATCTCATGAGTAGACAACGCCAGTGCCATTTCATTCTACTCAAAGCACGTTCAACTGTTCTTCTGCACCTGCTGAACCTGTAGCAGAATCTTTTCCTTAGTGCTGTCGAGGTGGCCAGTATGCAGCTTCGTGAGCAAGGTAGTAAGGGGTAGGCTGGGTCTCCCAGAATTACTCCTGGCATTTCAACATTGCCAACGGTAATCTGCATGTCAGGAGACAGCATGCGTTTCCCTATGCTGGCCCCAAACCGCCTTTCCACGGAGTACATCAACAGAAAAGAGCTACTGTTCCATGGTTAAGCCAACGCTCATGGATCTCTGGGGACACTTCACTGACATTAGTGTTAGCTGATCAGGGAAGGTACAGGACTCTCGCATTTTTAAGACACAGGCCTGTTCAGAAAGCTACGTGCAGTATAGCTGCCAAACTTCTGCAACAAACTGGCAGAGTCTGTCCCATCCTAATCTATTCATTTTTAAAAAGCTTCGATGTACCTAGCTGGGATGTACAGCTGGCGATTTCCATGCACGGCTGGTACGGAAATTGCTGATAAATAATTTGCATTATACATGTCACTGACAGAGTAGAGCAGAGTGGCCCTGAACTGAATAGATAAACATTAACCACTTTATAAACGGCCCATAGTCACAATACAGGAAGTAGGAAGTGCACCGCCAGAGCTGTGTTTAGACAGACATAAGCTCGCCAACATTTAATGGGGGGCTAGGGATCTGGGCTGGAATAAAGCTACTTTCCCCTCAAAGTCACAGGCTTGAAGTTGGACAGAAATCAGAAGATCAAAGCTATTGCCAATGAATGCCCCAAGCGGCTGCTTTCAGTTCACTTCCCATTTGCGCAGGTTCCATGTTACCGAAAAGAACATCTACAGCTCGGCAGAGAGAGAAGAGGCAGGGGGCACCGGTGGGGCAGGAAGGAGGCACGCACTTCGGGTATTGCCCCTGCCCTGCCCTGGGATAAGGAAGGCACGTGCATGCCCAAAAGCAGCGAGAGCGGCACCTGTCCACAGTACTAAATTCACTCCAAAAAAGGACAATATAAAAACTAACCTGAATACAAGTTATCGGGGAAGTTCCTTATGCGCCCACCAAACAATGCGTGAAGCAGCCTCACAATGGCTGGCTTGAGGAGTTCAGGAGCAGCACAACACGCTGTCGTGGGGGGGATCCCTCATCAGACTTTCGCCATCAGAGAAGCTGGGGCCTCAATAGAAATCCTCCCCCTCGTTCCCAAAGGCCCTCCCCTCAGAGCAGCAGCGACGGGCACCAGAGTGGGACGTGTCCGCCATTTTGGGCAGAAGAAAGGAGCGTGACTGACAGAGGAGGAAGGAATGGAAGGCACCGGGTGGGGGGCGGGGAGACAATACACACACTCCTTTTCAAAAAGTTGTAGCTATGCCTAGCTTAAGCCAGCATACAAGGAAACTCAGTGAAGGGCAAGGCTTTGCCTGTTGAGTACCTTGTTTCATTGGCCTCACAGTTGTCGAGTCTGCCCCGCACCAGTGGTCTCAAAATAATGACCAACCTAAGGGCCAACTCCTGCTGCTCTCACTCACGGGATTAGACCCATAAACATCAACAGACGTTGCAGGTGCTCAGCCCCTCTTGGGACCAGGCCCTCAGTCTTTCCTCAGGCAAAACTTCCATCAATTCCAAATCAGTTTGCCTGAGATAATGGTGGCAGAATGGGACCCTTTATCAGCTGCCTTGTCTAAGCACACAGGGCCCTGTCATAGGAAACGCTAAACAACATCAGGCCCCATGTGGTAACGGTGAAATCCCATAATTTACTTTCCCCTTGATAGCCCTGGGTTTTGGCATTGGAGCCAGTGCCTCCCCATTACCCGTGCAGTCTGTGAGGAAAGCACAGACGACAGGATGAGGAAGAGGAGAAAGCTCTGATTTATCACTGCCTTCATTTAAAAAAGCAAAATTCAGCAACACACGAGGCTTCCCCCTTCCACATCGTGCGTAACGCGGAATCATTCCATCTTTAACTAGATGAAAACATTCTGGGTGGATTCTGTTTTAAATTTCCCTTCACAGACTCCCCTGCCAGTTGCACAGTCTGAGTTTCCATACAAAAAATTACAACACGACACTGTATGATGTACTGTAAATCAATACAAATAGCCACAGGGAGAATCTGAAAGGCACATGGAAGGAGCACACATCAAATGATATTTATGAGCAGAGGCTGCTGTAGAACAGAACAGCTTTAGTTCTCTGGTGTATTTCCACTCTTTACAATGAGATCTGAAAATTAAAATGATATTTTACGCTGAACAGCACAAAGGAGACATACCAAGTCCTTCTCTCGTACACATTTACAATATAAACGTTGGTGATGAACCTAGAACAGCAGATGGTCAGAAACACTCTCCTAGAATATTCAGGCAATTCAACTTGAATCTGTGCCCAAATCATTTAACTTTAATGGATTCTTTCATTAACAACCAAAGAAAGGGAATATGGTTGCCAGGACATTAAAATCACTTTTTCAATTATACTGTTATAAAATCGAACAAATTAGCTGTAATTCTTAGCTGAAGCCTAAATGGAAGCACGACTTTATGAAAGAAATCAAAATTGATTTGGATTAGTGGGCATCAAGGGCTTTTTAAAAATTAACAAGATTCTTATGACTTCATAGCATGGATGGTTAGCCTGAGTTTTCACTGCTCCTGCCAAGACGTTGGTGCAAGCTTCACAGGTACTTGGTACAATTATTTTAATTAGACAGGAACTGGAGACTGCAAAGTGTGAAGCTGGAACAAAGTTTCTGAAAAAGTTTGGGGATGTCTGACTACACAGATTGGGCTCAGCCCACCAGGGTCCAGTTCACAATTTTGGCACGGGTCAGAACCGCCAAACTTGAGGTTTTAGGTAAGAGGTTTTCCTTCATTATTTGCATTATAATGGCCTCCATCACGGGTCAAGGACTCATTGTGCTAAGTGCTCTAGGGACATGGAAGTAAAAAGTCAAAACAGCAGTCCCTGACCCAAAGACGTCACAGTTTTAGATTAGAATGTAACACACAACAGGTGGACAAAAGTGAGGTGATGGGAGAATTTAAGTAACTGAGGAATTGATAAACACCTGCGCGTGGGACGAATAATTATTTTGGGGTGCCAGGAATAAGGACATTATGACCACAGGGATGGGATCGAGTGAAGAAAAGAAAAGAATCAGGCTGAAGATTCGATGTTCAGAGCTCTATGAAAGAGGACACCATCTGGAGTGCACAACAATTTGTAGTGATCCTACAAAACCCATGCTATCTTTCTTGAGTACCATTTACTGGCAATTTATCTATTAACTATTTGCATATATGCAGACAGTCACTTATACAGCGTTTCTGTAACATCAGGAAAAACCTGCCTGACAGTGAGATCTAATGGTCTGTGGAACTGTCACCCACAGTGAAGTGGTGGAAGCCCGACCACTGGGACTTTTAAAACCACACTGGATAAAACATTAGAGTTTACGGAAGGGCGTTGGCCCTTTCAAGATGGGCTAGAAGCTCTGATGTATCTGTTCCAGCCCTAATATCTCTGAAATGATTTGGTATTGACAATACCTAGTCGGTTGGCAGAACTTGCTCTTTAAAAAGTAAATGCAGCAGACCATTTCAAAATCATTTTCATGAAATCTTGCAACACGAAGCACTTTCCGTGACCCCTTTAAGGGTCAGTGTATCATATTTAGTTATTTCTACTCTTTATTGCAGCACAGTGGTTGACAGTTTGCATCAGTCAAAGCTGACTTGATAAGTTAATCTTTCTTTGGACAATCCTGAACACTGCTTGCTTCCCATAATCGCTCTATCAGCATATATCTGGCTTTCAGCCATGCCACTAGGTAATATTTTTCAATAAGTGAAGGGAAACTGTTCCCTTTGAATCAAATCTTGTATTGTAATCACAGTGGCTCTCCGTCATCTTGCCAGGGCTGTTTTAGTACTTAACAGAACAGAATAGAGGGTAGTTTTATATAGAACCTTTCATGCTCCAAGCTTCACAAAGCACTGTACAAAGAAATGAGCTAGAAACCAGGAGCCACATTCTCTGTTACAATGTAACCGAGGGCAGAAATTGGATCAGTGGAGCAGTGACTGTACAAACAAGTGCATCCACTATAAAGCAAGTGTATTGAAGGCATAGCAAGCCTACAATGTACATCAACACCTGGAGCAACCAGCCCCGGGGCCTTGAAGAAATACTGCAAAATAACTAAAATACAGATAATTCTTAGACACCACCCTGATATGCACCTTCCAGGGGGATTAAACAGATGAGCAAATAGACAATGTACTCACATTCCGTCTGGAACACTAAAATTTGTTGATAATGAAAGAGGAGAAATTAATTATCTACCATCCACTCCTCTGGGTGCTGTGTATTGAAACTCTCCCACAGTCATCAGCAGATATGGATGCATCTCCAAACTATTGATCGGGTTCACAAAATCCTCTCCAAAACAGGCCAGCAAATAAGGGTACCCATTAGCACTATCTGTACTCTATTTTCCCTTTATAATTCTCCTCTGTGCTCCATTTCCCATCCCATTTTTCCCCAGTCTCTCCCTCATGACTCACTTATCTGATAATGTTCAAATTCGAGTCAAATTTTCAAATCCACAATGTTTAACTGGCTTTCCAACTAAACAAAACAAGCATCTGTCTCTAATAACCAGCCTATTTGCATGTAAGAAAACACACCCACAATGTACAACCTCACAGTTGCCCTCTAGTGACTGGGAGAAGACCCAGCACAAACAATGGATGTTGCTCAGTTGACAAGTATCTGAACAGACAAGACATAATGGGTCACAAATGTAGCTTATTTTCTACTTATGGTAATAAATTACAAGTGATCTGTATAGTAACTCCATAGAATTAATGAGGTTTTAGGAACATGAGACAAAACTATTGTTAAATCTTTGAGGTGTGGGGAGAAACTATATTTTTTTCTGCAAATTACAAAGTCCACTGTCAACATATAATACAGGGCAGTAATATATAAAGAGTTCCTACAACTACACACAGCTCTTGAAAGTAAAAATTTTGCAAGGCTCTAAACTCGAACCAGGACAATAGCTGTACTTTATAAGGACAAGCATGTTGAGATTGTATAGATTTGGGTTGAAAATGACAACATCATGGAGAAAAGACAGACATTTTTTAAAAACTTCACTATACAACTAAAGGCTTTCTTCACTTGATTGTTATCTCTAACTCAAGTCTCTCCACACAAAAACCCCTCAACTTGAATGTAGTGGGGCTTTTAACTTGAGCAATTTGGCCCCAGAGGGGTACTGGTTACAACCCAAGTGAGCACAGCTTGTCAGCTGCTAACATGATAGCTCTGTAGTGTGGACACAGGCTAGCTCCGCTAGAGTGCCAACAGTCCACCAATGCCTTCCCATAATTCCCTGTGACTAGAAAGGACAGATAAGTTCTCCCACAATTCACTGGGAGAGAATCAGAATGGCCAGCCATCAGGGTAGACAGTTTCAAACAGGAATAAGCTCCACCAGTGCAAATTGCGGCTTTGCATGTCTACACTAGGGATTGCAAAGGTGCAGCTACCCCGATGGTCAATTACAAAGGGGTGAAATAGGGGCCAATCCCCAATGTTGTTCCCCTGGCTCTGCTCAGCCAGCGCTTAATTTCCTTCTTCAGCAGGGCGTAGTGAAGATTAGCAGGCATCCATAGTGATTTGACATTGCCAAGCGCTATGCAACAAGCTTGATATTATCATTGCCTTTCATTTGGCAGACTAAATGACTCAGGAGCTTGAATTAGTGACCTGAAGATGAAATTCTTTCATAACAAAATAGGCCCTGATCCTGCAGGGACAGGTGCTTAACCTGACACCCTGAAATGGGTCCCACTGAGGCCACTGCATCAGTCTTTGAAGGATGGGGACTTTCGGTAGGTAGTGACCCACAGAGATTCTCTTTGGACAATAGCAGTTTCAGTGAAGTGAGCTGGTAGCGATCTAAGTTCGACTGTTATGAGACAGCATGAATGTCAGAGACAACGCTATGACATAATGGTCGGCAGACCCAGCGGAGAGAGAGAAGATTGATTGGGGTGGTGTCCTCCATGGCAGAGCTCTGCCGCACCGCCCAGCTAATGGATCCACCGTGATTATCTACGAAAGACGCTCATCTTTAGACATGTCATTCCAGAATGACACTCTCTTTGCAGGAAGCGGGGGGAAAGCCCTCTCCCAGCACAATTGCTTGGGGACACAGGGTGAGATCAGGTTTCAGAGTAGCAGCCGTGTTAGTCTGTATCCACAAAAAGAACGAGGAGTACTCGTGGCACCTTAGAGACTGGGAGTGGCTGGGTCATTACACAAACTGAAATCTATTTCCCTGTGTTAAGTATTCCCCTACTGCTACTCACACCTTCTTGCCAACTGTCTGAAATGGGCCATCCTGATGATCACTACAAAAGTTTTTTTCTCCTGCTGATAACAGCTCATTTTAATTAATTAAGCCACTTAAAGTTGGTACGGCAGCCTCCACCTTTTCATATTCTCTGTGTATATATATATCAGCGGTTCTCAAACGGGGGGTCATGACCCCCCGGGGGTCACGGGCCGATTTCAGGGGGGTTGCGAGCTGCCGATGCTTTCGGTGGCATTTAGGCGGCAGCTCTAAACGCTCAAGCGAGTCCGCCGAAAAGCTGCCAAAGTGGAAGCTTCCACTGTTGGCGGCATTTCAGCGGACCCAGAGACGAACACTGCGTGTCCGCTGAAATGCCACCCAAAGCGGAAGAGTTTAATTCAGCGGCATTTTGGCGGACATACCCGGGGCGCGAGAAGACGCGGAATACCAAAAAGCGGTCGCCAATCCAAATAGTTTGAGAACCACACATATATATCTATATATAGATATATCTTCCTACTGTATGTTCCACTCTCTGCATCTGATGAAGTGGGTTCTAGCCCACGGAAGCTTATGCCCAAATAAACTGGTTAGTCTCTAAGGTGCCACAAGTACTCCTCCTTCTTTTTAGGGTGAGATTATTCTGCCTCTGGTTACCTCCCATCATGAAAGGCACCAGGACAACATCTTCACAGACTCCCATTTAAATCAGTCCACAGCTGTAATCTCACATTTGTAACATGAGCTTCACAGGCTAGCACTGATATCGTCACTTGCACTCTGGTGAAAGAGGCGCTAACATCTTCAAAAGCAAACAAAAGGGGGCTGTGAAAACTGATGAGTTGCTCATGCTCACTACTGTGCTTATTTGTAAAGCTAGAATCATGCCAAGTCATTCTGAGTCAACTTCATTTCGGGGGGCTGCATTGGAGTTACCCGAGAGGCTTCACAACACGGAAAGGATGGGCCCTAATCCAGTGTCAAGAAAAGTTCTCTGAAATGTTTCAAATTGATCCTGGGCAAAGTCTCACTGCTTTTCTGAAACTTTTGCGATTTTAATGAGAGAGGGACCTTCCCCTGAGATTTGCATCCAAATTTTCCCAGAGCCGGAGGGGGTTCCAATCCGGGTTTGTACTAGGGACCCCATCTGTGGCTTTAAACAAATTTAAATCTATTTTTGTATAAAAGAAAACTGGCTGGCAATTTTTCACCAGGTTTCAACCAAGTCCAGTTTCAAATAAAGTACTTAATAAAACCCCGACCTGAACCAGTGGAAATACTAAACTCTCAAACTTTGCTTTCAAATAATAGACAAATTCTTAGGCACGCATCCCAATAACGCCATTACCTGCTTACATCTCTGATTATACCACTTTGTGTTTACATAGTTCTTTTCATCTGAAAATGTCAATGTGCGTCACGAGCATTAACGAACTAAACTTGACCACAACTTGAAGGAGGTGGCAAGATCACCATTTATAAAGGGGGAGACTGAAGCACAGAAATTTAAGTGTCTTGCCCAAAGTCTCGCATCAGTGGCAAAGAGAAAAAAGAACCCAGGGGTCTGGACTGCTGGCTCCCTGCTCCAATCCCCAGACAACACTGCCTGCCTAGGAAATAAACACAAAGCATCAACCAGTTGACTGTTTTCTTGTCCCACTGGGAACTGATACTGCACAGAGAAGAAAAGGATATCTTATGGGGTACGAGGTGATAAAGCAAGTCTCCAGATGGAGGCAAGTTAGACCATGAATCGATAGCATGACATATTCATAAAGAATAAAGTATTTTAGAAACATGCACCTTGTTCCTGCAAACTTAATGAGTCAGATTCTTAGCCAGTGAATGGCCCTAAAGTGAGCAGAAACATATGAACAGCAGAAGCAGAGTTATTGTGCACCTATAGTCTTACGAATAGCAGCCCTCTCTGCAAATTCCTTCTAGGAGCATGAATAATCTGGTATGGGGTCAAGTCACAGCACCAGGCGCTAGTGGGTTAGTACCAAGCAGTGAGACAATGGTGATATCATCTGGAGTTCTGGGAGATTTCATTCAGGAGAAAACAGTTGAAAAACTAGAGACCAAGTTTATTCCTCTCTTTTCCTTCAGCATTAAAAAAACATTAAAAATCTTTTGCTAATTGCTAGCTATTCATTCATTATCAGGTACTTAATATCTCAATTGCTTCCAGGGAAAACTAACCCGACTATTAGGCGAGCAGCTGTTATTATATTTAAAATAAGATTTGACACTAATATTGCACCTTCTCTCCAAGGACTAACAGTGATTCCCACTAATTAATATAGCCTCACATCTCCCTTATGGGGTAGGGAAGCATCAGTATCCTCATCTGATGTGGAAACTGTGACACAAAGCAACTGACCACTGGTCCAACATCACACAGGAAGTCTCAGCGGAGCCAGGGGTAAATATGAAATATAACTCTGAGGACTTATTGTAATTATGCAAAGTGAGGGCCATTAACAGTGGTTTGGACTCTTGATGGCTCCCATCAGCTAAGACAAATGACTGTAGATGGCTCTGTTTACTTGCTGTATACCAGTGTGCTGGCAAGTGGGTAATGAAGTCTTACAGTGACATGTGATCATGTCACCTGAACTGGAATCCATCTTTAAACTGGTACTTTTCCATATAGAAGGAGGGTTGGGAACTCAGAAAGGGACAAAGGATTTTTTTACTTCATTCAAATTCCCTCATCATGCATGCAAACCAATGCAATGTGTACATGGACATGGGAGAAATACACACCAGAGAAATGGACCCAAACCAAAGCCCTCACAAATGTAGGGGACATTTCAGTACTGGCCTGTACTACCCATCTCTCTGTAATGAACCGAACCAAACTTCTGGCTCCAAAAACACTCTCACCCCACCAAACTCAAGGGTAGCTGAGAGTCAGCTCTGAGCAGCGCAATTCGGGCCCTGCTGTAACTAGTTTAGGATGATCGGAGGCCGCTAGTTAACTGCTGGCGTATTCCAGATCATACACAGACACTCTAGTCTGCTTCTCCTACAGCGTCCTCCCCATGTTGTTCTGACAGGGAGACATGATAACACCACAAACGCTCATTTCTTATCTCTCTCCCGAGGAAAGGAAGAAATTGCCTGAGAAACTAAAATTAGCCTCTAATCTAAGCCAGTTCTAAAGACTTCTCAGGAACAGTATGTTATCTCTTGCTAGCCTGAATCATTTCAGTTAGGTGTGGAATAATAAAGCAGTTGGCATTTGATAATGACGGTATTACTGTGGTGTGTTTGCACTGCTATAATTTAACGGTGCCTCATTGTTTACATGAGGAAACCCAGTGTTAAAAGGTTTATAACCATTATAAACTCTAGCTCCAGGTCAAAAACACAGGTGTGCTGTCATCTGAATAAACAAGGATTACATGCATAAACCCCTGTTCTCTGGAAAAGAATATTCTCAATAATATATATATACAAGCTTGTGGGAAACACGTTTTTATGGACTGATTAGAAATCAATTTGGCCATGTTAAATTAAAAGGAGATGGGAAGAGGAAGGAGGAATATATTTTCTGCTGCTTTTTTGACTGGTGTCTAAACCGATCATTCTTAAACAGTTTTGTTTTTTAAAATTACATTCTCCCGGCTGCTAATTCAGAGCCCACTGAAAGCGAATGAGATTTGGAGTTACTGCAGATGTGCAAGACTTGTTTTTCTTCACACATATATTTGACTACACCATCAGTATTCTGGATCTACACCCCACAGACGTGTGTTATTATAAACAGATGATCGTTTTTTAGTGGCCAGCCGGATGGAGTGGCAAAGCAGCACATCAGTAATGAGAGAATTCGTTCAAACCACGGGGTCCCCTTTGTTTGCTGAGCATTTGTGCCACATTCACAAGATCTACATACCTCTACAGAATGGAGGTTGTGCTCTGAACTGGTAATTGGGTGCCCTGGGAAGGTGACTTTGAGACCGTATAAGTGAACAAATACTAGGATAGCATGCCAGGACTGCTGACTGTTACTGACCTTAGGCAACAAGCTACCTGGCATATAAAGGTTCATCTGCATAGCAGAAAAACCTGCAAGGCAGTGAGTCTCAGAGTCTGGGTCACTGCCTTGGCATCTCACTGCAGGGGTAAAAATAATCGTGTAGCCAGTCAGCTCTGAAATCCAGGACTGGGGTAGGGTCTTGGAGCCTGGGCTCCAGCCAAGCTCAAAATGTCTACACTGCTACTCCAGCCAAGCCCCTCGACCCCGACCCGGACTCTGAGATTCACTACCAGGTGCGTGGTTTCCTATGTAAAGCTACCCTAAGAGACAAAGGCCATGGTTACAGTGGCACTTTATAGCGCTATAAAGCCCCCACGAGCGCTATAACCTACTCCCCGTCCACACTGGCAAGGCACTAATAGCGCTATAACCGCGGAGTTATAGCGCTATTATTAATCCACCTCCTCATGGGGAATAAGGGCTGTAGCGCACCTGCTGTAGCGCTACAGGAAGAATGTGGACACCCACTGCGCATTAATTGGCCTCCAGCCTGTCCCATAATTCCCGTTCGAGCCACTCTGGTCATCACTTGCAAACTCTTTTGTCCTGTCCTCAGGTGACCACACGTCAGACCCGCCCTTTAAAGTTCCAGGGAAATTTGAAAATCCCCTTCCTGTTTGCTCCAGCCAAGCGTGGCGTGCTCTCAGGGAATCCTTGCAGGTGATCATTCTCATTGATCTGATTGATTGCGTGGCGTGGTCTCAGGGAATCATTGCAGGTGATCATTCTGATTGATCATCATGACTCCACGTGCCATGCCTCCTCGCAATAGGCGATCCCCAGCATGGAGCAATAGTGAGGTGCTGGACCTCATCAGCTGTTGGGGAGAAGAGGCTGTTCAGTCTCAGCTGCGGTCTAGCCACAGGAATTTTGACACCTATGGGCAGATATCACGGGCCTTGGCAGAAAGAGGCCATGAGCGGGACACTCTGCAGTGCCGTGTTAAGGTAAAGGAGCTTAGGAATGCGTATCGCAAAGCCCGCGAGGCAAACGGCCGCTCCGGGGCAGCCCCGGTGACTTGCAGATTTTATAAGGAGCTGCACGCGATACTTGGTGGTGATCCCACGGTCACTCCATCGACCACCACGGACACTTCCCAGTCCACCAGTGAAGGGGGGGGGTGAGGAGGAGGACGAAGACCCGGAGGATGAAGAAGAGGAGGAGGATGAGGACGAGGCGGCAGCGATCCAGGGCACGGAGGAGTCCCTGGACGCATGCAGCCAGGAGCTCTTCTCAACCCAGGAGGGCAGCCAGCCACAGCGTCCGGCGGTTGCAGGGGCCAGCTCAGCAGCGGATTGCGGAGGTAAAGCTGCTTTTCTATGGGGAAGGCTGGCAGCTTGGGGTGGAAAGGGATGAGGGGGGCATTCCACCTGGAGCTCTTCTCAAGCCAGGAGGAGGGCAGGGGGGCATGCAGCCAGGAGCTCTCCTCTAAAGCCAGGAGGAGGGCGGCCAGCCACAGTGTCTGGCGGTTGCAGGGGCCAGCTCAGCAGTGCATTGCGGAGGTAAAGCTGCTTTTCTATGGGGAAGGCAGGCAGCTTGGGGTGGAAAGGGATGCTTGCATGCTTGCCTACATGTGGAATAGAGCATTGATGTAGTCTATCACCTCGCGGTAGTCATCATCAGTAATCTCTTCAAAGGTCTCCATAAGAGCACTTGCAATGCGCCTGCGCAGGTTTCCCGGGAGAGCCAGCGTGGTCCCCGTCCCGGTCACGGTCACTAGTCCCTGCCACTGTGCTACAATGGGTGGGGGGAGCATTGCTGCACATAGGCACGCTGCATATGGCCCTGGGCGGAAGCCGCATCTTAATAAAATCCCTTCCCTTTGCTCCTCAGTGACTCGAAGCAACGAGATATCTTCCAGGACAAACACCTACGGAGAATGTTGGAACAGTGTTCAGAGTGGGGCTCCTGCCACTTACCGGCACTCCCCACCCTCTCCCCCGCCACAGCTTTTCAGGGCAGGGAAGAAATCCTTCCCCTTGCCTGCTGCTCACACTGTGGCTCCTGCCACTTACCGGCACTCCCCACCCCCTCCCCCGCCACAGCTTTTCAGGGCAGGGAAAAAATCATTTCCCTTGCCTCTGGAGTCCACTCACCATGGCAGGGGCTCCGTTGCTGTATCTGTGCTGTCTGCGGGACAGGCAAACGGGGAATGCGGGGGAATCATAGGCATGTCTGCTCTTTACAAGGGAACCACTGTGAAATGTATCTTTTTATTTTAGAAGGGTCGTCCTTCACCCCTTCGCCATCGCTCTTATCAACAGCTGAGAGGCTCAGGCGACTGAGGAAGCGGCCACGAAGAAGCAAAGAGGATCTTGTACAGCAAGTAATGCAACAGGCTGTAACGGAGAATCGAGTTGCACAGAGGTGGAGGGAGAATGAGAGCAAGTTGAGGGAGAAGGCGCGGAAGGAGAACGCGATTCACCGCCGGAAAAGCACCGACAAGCTGCTCTCATTACTGCAGCTTCAATTGCAGACTATGCAGCGGCTTGTCACACTTCAGGAGGAGAAGCTCCGCACCCACCACCCCAATTATCGTTTGCCCCAACTCCCTTCCCCTTCTTTGCCTCTGTACCCTCCAGGCCACTATCATCAGCCAAATGGTTATCACCATCCACAGCTGCCTCCAACCCCTCTGTCTTCACCGAACAACCCCCAGACCCCAGACCATTATCCACTGCAGTCTACCCCTAATAACATGCCTTACTGGCCACCGCAAATGGGGTTCGGGGGACATGGCCACTGTGAGGGCACTGGAGACTCAGAGACCCGGACATACTCCGATCTCTGACTGACCCCACGACACCCCCATTGCACCTCCCCTGCCTTCCCCCTCACATGCATCACAATATTTTCTTTCAGCAACCGAAGTACCTGTTCAATACATGAATTGTCTTCTTAATAAATTGGTTTCTTTATTAAGTGTACATACATTATTACAGGCTACAGAAAAGCAAATGCCTGTTCCTGTTAAAAGAATGCTCCCTCCCTCCCTCCCTCTCCCCCTCCCTCCCTCTCTCCGCACCTCACTTTAGAACTGGCTTTCAGCCTCAAAATGCTCCCTCAAGGCTTCCCTGATCCTAACAGCCTCGCGCTGGTCCCCTCCAAGAACCCTGCTCTCTGGCTGGGCGTATGTGGCCTCCAGGCGTTGAACCTCCGAGGACCATGCCTGAGTGAAGCCTTCGCCCTTCCGCTCACAAAGATTATGTAGGGCACAGCATGCGGAAATAACCACGGAGATACTACCCTCGGCCAAGTCTAGCCTCCCATAAAGACAGCGCCAGCGCGCCTTGAGACACCCAAAAGCACACTCCACAGTCATTCGACACCGACTAAGCCTGTAGTTGAACCTTTCCTGACTGCTGTCCAGGCTCCCTGTGTAGGGTTTCATGAGCCAGGGCATTAAAGGGTAAGCAGGGTCGCCAAGAATCACTATGGGCATTTCCACTTCCCCCACGGGGATCCTCTGGTCTGGGAAAAAAGTCCCGGCTTGCAGCTTCATGAACAGGCCGGTGTTGCGGAAGATGCGTGCGTCATGCACCTTTCCAGACCAGCCAGCGTTAATGTCAGTAAAATGCCCACGGTGATCCACAAGCGCCTGGAGAACCATGGAGAAGTACCCCTTTCGGTTAACGTACTCCTCAGCTAGGTGGGCGGGCGCCAGAATAGGTATATGGGTCCCATCTATCGCCCCTCCACAGTTAGGGAAACCCATTTCTTCAAAGCCAGCCACGATGTCATGCACGTTATCCAGAGTCACGATTTTTCGTAGCAGGATGCGATTAATGGCCCTGCACACTTGCATCAGCACAACTCCAACGGTCGACTTTCCAACCCCAAACTGGTTGGCCACCGATCGGTAGCTGTCTGGTGTAGCCAGCTTCCAGATCGCGATAGCCACCCGCTTCTCCACCGGGAGGGCAGCTCTCAGTCTGGTGTCCCTGCGCTGCAGGGCAGGGGCGAGTTCAGCACACAGTCCCATGAAAGTGGCTTTTCTCATTCGAAAGTTTTGCAGCCACTGCTCGTCATCCCAGACTTGCATGACGATGCGATCCCACCACTCTGTGCTCATTTCCCGTGCCCAGAAGCGGCGTTCAACAGCCGTGAGCATGTCCGTTAATGAGACAAGAAGCTTCGTGTCGAATGCATTCACCGCTTCGATCTCGTCTTCAGAATCATCACTGTCATCCTGCATGTCAAGGAATAACTCCACTGCACACAGAGATGTGCTGGCGACAGTCGTCAGCATGTTCCTCAGTAGTTCTGGATTCATTGCAGCACTGGACAATGGAAGACGGAGCGTGCCTTGCTGAAACCCTTGAAAGATGGCGCCGGAGGTGGAAGGAAACACAGGGATTGCTGGGATATGCCAAAAAGCATCATGGGTAGTTCAAACAGGATATAGAATGCCCCGCAAGTGACGCCCCCCCTACCACAAGCCATTGCGCCAGATCAGGAAGAGGTGTACTGTGGGATACATGCCCTAATGCGCTGCTCTTAATGCCGTATTAAGTGCCGCGAATGTGGCCATGCTATAACGCTGGAGCATCTCAGTGTGGACATACAATAGCGCTATTATTATTGCTGTATAAGGCGACCGCTATAAGCAATAGCGCTATAATTTTGTAAGTGTAACCATACCCAAAGTCTTCCCTACAGCCTCTTCTGCCTCTGATCTTATTAATTCAGATAAGCAAGGTCAGGCCTGAGCAGTATTTGGCTGCTGACTCAAGGAAAACCCAAGTAACTATCAGAAATGGTGCTGGTGATTTAAAGGCATGTTTCCCTCTGAGTCAATCCTAAAGCGATGCCTGGTTGTAATGCTGTTTTTAATACGACCACTTGTACAATGCATGAAAACAGTTTAATCAGCAGGGATCCTTCTCATTCATCTGCCCTTTATTGATTTTCCAGGTTGCAATATTACTTCGCCCCCACCACTTGTTATTTTTCTTCAGATAAATTTAAATATTCCATTTTTTTAAACTAGATTGGCTCAGAGACATTGCTCTGCAGAAAGATGTGAAGCCTCTTGACCCAGGTGAATGGGCTGGAGTATATATAATGACCACATCTTTTATACTGAAATAGTGGGAGATTTCCTGTGTCTGAGTGCAAAATGCTTTGTTCCAGGGGACAGGTGGGCAAATCCCTCTCGTCACACTCCAAGGATGGCCTTGCAGCTAAACCGCAGACCCAAGGCTTAGGGGGTTTGGGTTGTATTTCTGGTTCTGCTCTTCCCCTGTGGGACCTTGGGCAAATCACTCACTTCCGTTTCCCCATCTGCAAGATCCGATAGCCTTACTTCACAGAGGTGCTGAGGGAAGAGTTGCAAAGAGCTTTGCAATCTTGAGATGGAAGTCATTATACGGGTCCCACCTAATACACCGGACCCTTGCTAGAACGCGGGGTTCGGGATCCATGCGTGGGACCGCGTTACCATCGATCCCAATTAATATAATTAAATTTGGCATCCATGGCCACGACCACACTATATGTGAAACCACGCTATAGAGACGCGGGTTATAGCGAGGGTCTGGTGTATTTCAAGATGCCATCTCTATGCTGATTCTTCAGCCTCTGTTGGCAATGAACTTTTTAGTCATTAGGGATCTGGAGAAGAAACAACATTCTTGCTGTGAGTTCAAAACGATGGAATTCCCACCATCTCCCTTGGGACACTAGTTTATAGTCTATTATATTTAATTGTCCAGACCTTCAACTTACATTTCCCTTTCTGTGTATCATCCCATTCCACCTTTCAAACACAAGAACACAGTTATCTCACGTCTTCTCTCCCTCTTAATTATCTTTGAGCCAAGCTTAGACATATTTCGCTTTTTTAAGCTTCCCTCCTATGTCAGCCCCTCCAGACCCTTCATCAGTTTCATTGCATTTCTCTAAGTTCCCTCCATATAACACACAAGAAGAGTTCTCTGGTTTGATATGACTGGTGAGGCCTCACCCAGACTAGTGGGTCCAGTTTTGGGCACCACATACTTTAAGAAAGACATGGACCAGTTAGAGAGTGTCCAGTGGAAAGCAACAAAAATGTTAACAGGCTTAGAAAACATGACCCATAATGAAAGGGAGAAAGAACGGGGCATGTTTCATCTAATGAAGAGGAGACTGAAGGCATGGGAGCAGTCTTCAACTATGATAAGGTCTGTTATAAAGAGAACAGTGCTTAGTTTGCGGCAAGGGAGATTTAGGCTAGATATTAGGGGCAAAAATCTTTCTAATTATAAGGAAAGCAAGTTCTGGAACAGATCTCATATTTGTTCCTCCTCAATCACTTCCAGTCTAACCCTGCTCAGTACCTCCTATTTCTTCAGAGATAAGACCCAAAGCGATTAGCATGCTCATTGCGTCAGATGCCATAATAACCATGTATAATGCAGGCATATACGCCAGGTCTGCAAACTATCAAATTTCCCATATAACTGTATTAAAATATTACAGCTAATTGCACTGGGCAGGGAGGAAAAGTGATTGCAACCATTACAGCCCCACTAGCTCTGGCCTGAGGTATAAATCATGTCAGAATAGAAAACTGGATCCAGATCCTAATTAAAGGCAGGCTAAACCCATCGAACTATGAAGCGTATCCCTCATTCATGAATTCAAATGGAACTCTAGCAGGATTTGAGGCTTCACAGAGAAATATTAACAGAAAAGGTAAGAGATGACTAAGACTGATGGAAAGTGGCATGCGGATGTAGGTCGTTCCTTTATAAGCCATTCATAAAATCCCATATTCTCTTCAATGGATCCTTTCAACAAGGAAGACTCCAAAATGGCATGCAAGATCATTTTTATCTATATTAAGGCCTTTTTGCAAGAGATTTCTAGTATAGCCCTGGGTCTTACTTATCATTTTGGTCAAACTTTCTATGTCTAGTCTCAGGACAGCGAAAGCTGAAGGGAAATCCCTTTGGTGGGTTATGGAAGAGTAAATATTTTAATTGAATACCCTTGTTCCCCAATGTGTAAGGACAGAAGGAAAACACACAAATGGTGCATGTACCTATTGCAACCTTAGTCCCCCAGTTATCTTTTGGTGGAGGAAAGGCTAAGACAAAAATGACTGAAGCCAGCTCAGTGAGTGGAACCACTGAAACCCCACCTCCCTACATGACATCACTAGCAGGTAGGGAGAATCATATCTCCCTCCACCCACCTCCCCGCTAGGAAAGTCAGAGGCTGCTTCCAGACTAATGCTCGGACAATTTTCCCAAATTGATTGTGACTGTGAAGATCTGTCTCAAAGACCCCATTACGCCTTCCAAAACAAACTGCCTTAACTTCAGAAACTGTAGAAAATGGAAGGTGTGAGAACAAGACAGCAGTTTTCATTTTCCTTAGAACAGTGGTTCTCAACTGATAGTCCATGGATCACTGGTGGTCCACGGTACCTTTTTCACGGTCCACGCAAATATTGTCCAAAGTCAGATAGTGTGAGCAGAGGAATCGGTATTCATTGTGCATTATCAAGTTCCACTGCAAACATTGAAAAGCTTGTCAGTGAGAAGAGAATCCAAACATCTAGTAAGAAATAAATTTCAAACCAAAATGTCTCTGCTCTTTTTAATCATGTTTCAACAGAAAAAAAAGGAGGCGGTCCATGAACATTTTTTGATTGGCCTGGCGGTCCATGGACTGAAATGAGTTGAAAATCACCGCTTTAGACGTTCTTACCAAGCCAGACCAAACCTGACTGAGATCTATTACATTTACAGCCTCGGGTGGCTTCACAATAGGTAGCAGATTTTCGTAAGTGCATTGTTACAAACATTTTGTGAACTAAATTAATTCAGCGGGGTTCAGCAGCTTCCTGTGCACGTGACTGTAACAACAAGGATATCAAAATGTGAAAAGTTGATCTTCCAAAGGCAGTTGAAAAGGTTACAGTCTCTGTGCAGCATTCATGAGTTTGTAACAACAGCTTACGCTGCGAATGCATCTCGTTGAAGAATAGCTGACAAAGAACACAGATAGAGCTTGCGGGATTTTCCATCGAGTGTACAAATAGTTGCTTTATGTTTAATCTAGAATCACTGAAGCCTTGTGAGATTGTATAAGAACAGCCAGCAATGAACAAGAAGATCAATGTCTCTCTGATTTGAACGCTGGCATTTTGCATTTACATCAAACTATCGAAGCAATTCATTCCCTCCCCCTTCCCCTCCACCAAATTAAGCCCGATTTGGCTGAGCAAGCCAAAGGGAATAAGATGGTAGACACAACTTCAAAAGAGGTTACACTCTCTTGTCCGCCTGGAACAGAATGGATGGGAGGGCTGGACAGGGCTCACCAGGCCAGTCACATCTTAATGGCCATGGCAGACATAGCTCTGAAACCGCTGCTTGGAATTGCAACCAGTTACCACATTTAAGGCTTGTCTACACTACAAATACTTGGCCAGTACAGCTATACTGGTATAGCAGTGATGGCAGAGCCCCCTAGCAGAGATGCAGTGTAAGCACACAGAAGGAGGAGTTCTACCAGCGCCAATAAACCACCTCCCCAGACTACATTAACTAAGCTATGCCAAAGGAGCACTCTGTCTACATGAGGAATGGGAGTTTGCAGAATTGTTTAGAACAGGCTAGTTGGAAACTGTTTAGCACAAGCCATGTTGGGAGCACAAAAACCAGGAATTCATATCATATGTTCCCCAGAGGCACAGGGAAGAAAAATATCCATGGAACCTAACAACAATCACAATGGATTTCCACTTCCAAACACAGCACAAATCGCATGATCAGAGTGAAAATCTTCAAAGTGCTGCCACTGCTGTTGCTAATGAGGATTTTGCAGTTCACGTGGGGAAAAGACCAAAAAAACAAAGCAGCTAAGAGTACGCTGGGGAAGCCCATTCTGCTGTGACAGGCCAAAATCTCATCTCTTAAAGTTATGTGTCAAACAACAATCTCCCTTCTTCAGCCTTTGCAGGGGTTGTGGACGCAGTGCAGTCACACAGGAGGGAGGAGCTATGGTATGAGAAACTATGATGAACTGATATACTGGTCACTTCACCTAGACAGGCCTCAGCTTCCTCCTCTCTAAGAAGGGGATAATGACTCCTAGTTCTTCAGATCCAAAACACCGCGGAAGTGCAAAGTCCAAAGAACTCACAGAGGGGTTTGATTACACTTGAATTCCTGGGCACAAGTTAGAATAATTTCTCAGAGTTGGAAGCTTCTGCAGTGACTAAAATCAGCTCAGTTATATTTAAACTACCTAATGTTCATTTAAAAACAAAAACATTAAACCATAGTTCCCTTCATTTGCTCTCACTTAGCTCATGTAACAACATGCGGCTCTGAAGGAACTGCAGACTCTCTCCAGGGTACGGCATAGTCAGACAAGTCAGACCCAGGGACTGCTACACAGACTAGCTCCTGTTTCAGTCCCATTAGGAACCTGAGAAAACTGGACAGGTAGCAACATCTGCATCTACTACTATTTCTTTCCAGAAGTTGCTCAGAAAATAATACAGCTAGCAATCAGAACATGTGAGTAGGCGGGAGCAGGTAGTCAAGGCCAAGGACAGTAGCTCCTTGTGCTTCCATAAATACTCCAGGAGTGTTAGAGTCAAACGTCACATTCTGTACATACAAAAAGCCAAGCCTAGCGCCCGAGAAGTCAGGCGCATCAAGTTTCCGCTAACTACCCTGCATTTCCCAGGTAATTGTGCACAGTAGGACTTAATGAGAAATAATGAGCTAGCATGCCGCTCAATGTGGCAGCAAAGAAAAGTAACAGGAAAATGTATTTCAATATTTCATTGCGGATGATGGTAGCAAGACTTGTCTCCCCATATCTTACAGAGCACAGCCCAGGAGAAGAGACAAGGACCTCGCTGATTATCTGCATCACCACCGCAACATGGGTGTCCAGGAGTGTGACAGCGGCAGCCTACCAGGGCCTAATTAGAGTAGATTAGAGACCTAGCCTGGTCTCATAGGATGCAGCACGTGAGCACTAGACCCAGCTCAGTTGCTTGTCCACAGTGTGGCCGGGGGCAAGTCACAAAACCCAGCTATACCTCTGCTGCCCTGGCTGCAGAATGGAGCCAACACTACTTACCTGCCTTGCATGACTGTAAGGGCAAAGCCTGATCCTGTCTACCCACTCCCCTCATGTCATTAAGGGCAACCATCATTAAGGTTCAGACGAACAGCCTCACTGCTCCACTGTAAAACACGAGGGGAAAATGAAGGAGCGAAAGAGAGGAGACAAGAACAACAACAACAAGAAGACAATAAACTGCAATGTCATCAAGATGTGCCCATAACTAGGTATCAGGGTAATGTTTTTATCGGGGATCTGAGTGTTTCAGGGCTGTGATTAGGTGGCTGCGTAAACTGCCACATCATTGTTGGTCTGGTTTATTTTTAAAATTTGGCACATAACTGTGCTTTGGAATCTCAGCTTTCATTAACACTCATACAAAAGAAAAATTACATCTCCAGCCTTTCCGGTTGTGAAGGAAACCTTCAAAGTACAAGACAAATGGGAACTGGCCCATTTCTTGCCAAGAGTTGTTCACATTGAAGCCCTATCAAGATACTTTAAACGCCAGCATCGTTAACCATTGTGGGGTTCCTGCCGCCTAATTTGAGTCGAATGCGGCAAATAGGACACCCTTATTTTGTAACCCCTGCGTTCTCTTTCTGCTCAGACACTCCTTGCTCTTTGCTGCTTTTGCTGCATCATGTCTAAAACCAGGGCATGATCTTGCAATTACTACTGGCCAGGGAGACCCTTTTGTACCCATAGATAAACCAAATGAAGTCAATGGGGCACCACACAAGTGTAAACGGTCCGCCCCTGTGGATCAGATGGCACGATCAGTACCTTACTCTGCGAGCTCCTCTGGGCAGGGACCAAGTCTCATTTGTACCTAAAACCCAAACAGTTAATGTTTCCATGAATCAGCTGCACAAGGTGCGGCCCGCAAGGACTACTGGCTCCAGCATGCATCTTGAGGGCAGGAGAAATTTCATTTCGTTTTGACGACTTCTGGCCATTTTGAATAGCTGCTTTTCTATTAAAAAGAAAAGGAAATTGACTGTTTCCCACCACCCACGCCATCTCTCTCAAGTAAAGGCCAGCAAAGCCTTGCAAAGTTTCACTGACTCTATCCAACTTTTACTACTATTGAGCGGGATTAGTGTTAATTGAGCTCACCTCACATTAATAAATAATCCTTGGCCAATCACCAGCCTATAACCACTTGCGTTTTCCAAGGCAGCCCTTATATGTATCGCTCAGAGAGCCAGGATAATCCAAGTCACATTTTTTTAATGAAATCTATAAGAAACACATACACAGCCACTTCCCCCCACCCCTCCAAAATACCCAATTAGTTCAGCTTAGGAAATGCCATAAAAAATTAATACTGTGAAATTTCTAGTCTAACAAGTTTCCGGGGAGAATATTCCTGACTAGGGCAATGTGCTTTTTTTAAACCACAACCAAACACCACCCTGGGAGTGACAGGGTTCACAGAGCCAGAGAGCCCCTTCCTGTGGCACCTGGATTAAGAATTAGGCCCAGCTGGGCAGCACCTGGCTGAGTGGTTCCTATAAAGGAAGGAATTCAGGGTTAATGGGGAGGGACTGAGAGATGTGAGCTACAGTGGGGAGCTTATGCCCTGGGATTTGCCCTGAAGGAAGAGGGCAGCAGGGGTGGAGAGGTTCCAGGCAGCTGCTGGACTGGAGAGTCCAGAATTCGCACTGAGAAAGCTTCTACGTTCAGCTTTCTACAACTACGTGGGAACCTGGACTCTGGCTCCCAAGAATCTGTCCAGTGCTAAATGTCACCCAACAATCCTAGGGTGTTTTTCTGCATTGGTGCATCTAGATGCTGTGGTATAGATAAGGGTAAAAGGCTTCTCTATTGTCAGGACACCAGTAAGAATACCTACATGTTGTCTACATTTTAGCTCCCACTGTTGGTAGCAGAAAACTGCTCACAATGTGATTGAGTATAAACCCACTCAGGTTGCTAGCCCGTGCTGAAGCTTGCCACGCCTACACTACTATCGTTACCCATGCTAGCTAGATTACAGCTGGCGTGGGGATGTCTCTCTTTACTACAATGGCATCTTCATGTGTAATGTGGACATACTGTTAGCAGCTAGCTGTGCAGCGCTGTGGCAGCTTATAAGGCAGCCTCTTGGCTTGGCAGAATTTGGGAACTAGAATGACGAGCTGAATGAATATACACACAGCCAAGAGTCTCTCTCAGTCACTGCATCTGGGAAATCAGAACTAGGCCATGGCAATGTCTCCACCTGGTGGCTGAAAGGAGCTTTACCAAAGTGCCTTGACTCATACAGTAGACCAGAGAGTAAAAAACAAATAGTTTGACAGCTCACACTGCTGCTGAAGTGTTATTGAAAGCCTTTCACACTACATTGAACTCTCTCTACTAAGCCAAAAATTCTGGCAGCCACAATGCTAACTAAATTGGAAGCTATTCTGTGCTGGCAGCTGGAAGCAACCTCCACCTAGCTTTGTTTTGTGCATGTACAGAAAACCCAATGACAACACTTGAGATAACATTCCTACTCTGGTTTTCAACTAGTTACATTTGAAAGGGCATTAGACACAAAGTGTGCTCCTGTGGGCCATTCATTAACGGATCAACCCGTTTTTTAATTCTGGACCAAAAGTCTCTTTCCTCAGCAAAATGTTTGTTGTGCATTATTTAAAGAGAAGAGAGTACAGTACGGAGAGGAAGAAATAAGTTGGATTTACTCTGATCTAGGAAAAAAGAGGCTAAAATAATTTAGACCAATATTTTGTGTTCTTTGACAAAAGCTGCAATCAATAAACAGCTAGTTAGCAACCCCAAGAAAAAAAATCAAACCAGAGTTTCAAGACGCTTACTTTTCCATCACAATCATTGTCAATGGCAGTAATTTGCATGGCTAATACCTGAACCTAAATCCTTCCCATGCTGTTAGATATTTCTTAGGGCATGAAGAAGGCCCCGCCATCCCTATCTATCCTGAGCTGTTCATTGTATGTCCTTGTAGTGATCCCGAGTGGTCTCCCTCAGATTGGGAGCGCGAGGGAGCCGGGGATACCGCTTGGAGGGTGGAGCCGAGGCCGCCCGGCCCCCCTCGCTGGAAGTACAGAGGAGGGACTATAAAAGGCCAGCCCTGCAGCCCAGAAGGGGGAGAAGCAGGGGAGGAGAAGGACGCTCCACGGGACCTGCTGCGGCCTGGAGACAACCCAAGCCTGATCTGCACTCCTACCCCCGATGCTGAGGACGACTGGCCTAGAGTACCTGCCGCCGTATACCCGGAGGAACCAGACACTGACTGGACGGCAGAGGTACCCAGACCCTGAGTCAGCCGCCCTTGCCCTGAACAGGGGAACCTCATAGACTGTTTGTTTGCTGGCCGCCTGAGCCTGAAGCCCAGGCCCCAACCCTCTAAAGACGGTTTATGGTTTGCAGGATGCCTGTGCCACGCCCAGGCCATAGCCAGCCCACTAAGGACTGTTTTGCCTTGCTGGACGCCTGAGCCTGAAGCTCAGGCCTCAGCCCATACAGACTGTGTTTGCCTTGCTGGTTGCCTGATCCTGAAGCCCAGGCCCCAGCCCATACAGACTGTTTTGCCTTGCTGACTGCCTGTGCCCTGAAGCCCAAGCTAAAGCCAGCCTCCTAGAGACTGTTTTGCCTTGCTGGTTGCCTGTGCCCTGAAGCCCAGGCCCAGCTACCTCCAGGGACTGTGCTACGTGCCGGTCACCTGACAGAGCCTGAACCCGGCCGGTACGAACCGGCCTGAGGGGTCTCCCTCAGATTGGGAGTGCGAGGGAGGCCTACAGTCCTCTATGTTGTTAAGTCCCAAAAGTTTTCCCATTCTGAGTAGTGTTTGGAGGAATTCATTCAATCAGCCCCTTTCACATGTTCTTCCAGTTGCCCAATGGCTCACCTGCCATGGCAGATGGTCTGGCTTCAGTCTTAACACGTCCCAAATATTTCCATCTTCTTTTCTGGATAACTTGAAGGGGTTGTTGAACTCTCTGACAAATTTCAGCATTTGTTATAAGCTCATTCCATTTAAGAGCTAGTATTTTTCTATGGCCTTTAGACATCTATATTTCCCTTTGGTGGATTTCCAGCTCTCTCATCCAAACGGATGGAAATGGAAATAACACTGAAGCTGAAGAGTTGTAATTTAGCCTTTAAGCTTCATATTCTTCAATGACCAAATCTTGTTGAAGCTGATGAATGCAGCTCCTGGCAACTTGTGACATTATTTCCTTCTGAACATCCCCATTGGTTTGCACGTTACTGCCGAGGTACGTACATTGGCTCACTTCTTGTATTCCTTTGCCTTCAAAAGTAATGCTGAGCTGGGGTGTAAATTAGATTTGCTTTTTCAAAACTTCTTAATAATCCCGTGGTTTTTTGCAATGTGGACAGTCTTTCAGTCTTCACTTGTATGCTGGTTGAGCGGTCACTTACAAGAGCAACATCAACAGCTAAACCTAGACCTTCTACCATACTGTTGTTGTGCTGTGCAATACCTGTTTTGTATCTGTCTACCCTTATTCTCACAGCAAAGTCAACAGCAAACAAACAAACAGGAGAGGTGAATGACTGCATCCTTGTTTGACACCAGTGTCTATGTTTGAACCATTCACTCAAGTCTGTGTTTACTTTACCTGGGCAAACTTCACCTTGATGTAAGGCCTTTTGTTGGCATGTCATAGCACTTCAAGATGTTCCAGAATGAATTCCAAAGGGGGCTGTAAAATGCTTTCTTGAAATCTATGAAGTTTAAGTGCTTTTTGCCATTCGATGATTATTCTTAGTGTGAAAATGTGAATAATACATGATCTTATGGGTTGAAATCCAACCTGCTCTTCCTTTAGATTCACCACAACTGCTTCCTTTATTCGACTTAAGATGTTACTGCAGCAGACTACCTATCACTGACAGGAATGTACTACCTCACCAGTTATCACAGTCACTTGTCTCATCTTTCTTTGGTATTTTGACTTCAATCCCAGTTTCCCACTGTTCTAGAGGCTTTTCTTCGTCCTATGTCCCACCAACTCGAGCTTTCAGCATTTCCCAACTCACTTGGTCTTCATCAGCAGCTTTCTCAAGTTTTAATATTTTTATTGATTTCTTTGTCAAATTCAGTCGTTTCTTTTGGCATCGGTCTCTTTAGCACCTCTTGAAAGGATTCTGCCTGTCCTTATCTTTTATCTTTTTCTGTTGTTAAAGTATTTCCTTGTTTACATCATCCTGAGAGCCTGAGGGATAACTTGTCAAGCAGGACCCTGTTGAGCTGATAAAGTGTTTTCTTATCACTGCTTAATAGCTTACATTATGTTTACAAAATCATTCTTGAGAAGGGAGATTGCAACTATTCTTTTGGTCACCGTGGATGAGAGATTTGCAGTTGGGATTTGATCAGATGCTGGATTTCTTTTGTCTCACTGATCTTCAATGCACATACTGTATCGCAGAAAGGTGCTGACTAAGCAATAATGCATGCTGCCCATGCAAGTATGTAAATAAGCCTACGCGATGTATTTGTTGATTACTAGTAGATGCTTGCTCTCTAGTGACACCATCCCATGCACTGGTAGCATTGCCAACAGGCATCTGTAACAAGGCAACTTCCTGTGTCTCAGCAGGGGTGGACAATCTCCCTCGGCTGCAGAATGCTCTACAAAATGCTGTAAGGGAATAATATTGGACAATCAAAGAAAATGGGGCCTCAACACAAAGGCATTTGGCTTCCTGCAACCCAGGCCCCATGACACAGCTGTGAACGTACGCAAACCAGCCCCTAACACCCCATACGCAAGACTCATCTCCTGCAGTGACCCCCAACCTTCCAGCTAAACCTCCATCTTGCCAAGCCTCTGTAGAACCTCCCACACCTCCAACGCCTGGTTCACTCCACCTGCTCCCCCACATGTCCATTCCCTCCTAAGGCTCCATCTCTCCTCCGACGCCCGGCATGCTTTCCCAACGCTTCGTCAGACGCGGAGCTAGCATGCGTGCCCAGCAGTGGCTGGCAACCAAAGTAGCTAATGGAACTAACCCAGCTCAGCTGGGTGACTTGGATTAGGAGAACAACTCTGGGTTTCGTTTTTTGAAGTGGCTGCGATGTTAGCAGAATATGGAGTACATCACGTTGGAAACTCTGGGCTGGTTTGACAAACCCAAAGGAATGTGCAAAAAATAGAAGGGCAAAGATTTCCAAAAAGAGCGCTTTTAACTGCTTCCTCTGCTAAAAGCACCACATACTTTAGTTTTAAAAATGTCATGGAAAATTCAGTTGTCCTCTGGCGACTCAGTGTGCCCAATCGGGAGATGTGATGCAGCCTACAAAGTATCATGCATAGGGATTTTAGTCCTGGTTTAAGTGCCAATGTCAAGGCAGCTTTAAACTATGGAGTCACCGCTAATGCTCCCATGAGAGATGGATAAGCAATGGAAGAATTTGGCCCAAAATACTTAATAGATTCAGAGGAGACAGCATGAGAAATCCACTGCATCAAGTAATGACCTATGTGGTCACACCAATTAACTTAATTGTCTATTGATTGTTTATTTAAAGATTCGCAAGGAGGCAAATCCCTAAGTACAGAAGGTAAAACACAAAACAGTTTGTCCCCTTCACATCCTCTCAGTAGTGACAGGGCATGTCAGGAGACCTCTCGTAGCAGAAGTATCCTGTTCTCAGGCCCTGTTCCTTCCTCATCTATTAGACAACTAATTCTTGAAACATGCTGGCTGCTTTTAACCCACGAAGAGTTCCCGAGATCTTTCCCCATGGGGTGATCCATTTTAATCTGCTCATGTCTTGAACTGTGAAATTATAATGGGGCCAAATCATTCTGACTCCAAAGGGACAAAAGCACAGCAGATCTGGGTAGGGAAGAGGGGACGGAGTGGGGGAGCACTGACAATTCTCACATCCAATGCTCTTTTCAGGTGGGTCAGAGAATAAAGAGGGTGAAGCTAGGCTAAAGGGGTACTTCACTGTACTCCAATTCTCCCACCCTCTTGGGTGAGGGCGCTCACGAGGGAACCCACAGGAGCACAGCTCTATCAGAGCCATGCTACCAGGATCATAGTGTTTAAAGCCAGAAGGGACTGGGGGAGTGGCCGGAGGCAGTGCGGGGCACAAGCCCCCAGGTAGCCTCCTGCAGACTTTGCTGCATCCACAGATTCCATGAGTCAAACCCCTGCCAGGTTCTGCCCTGGAACAAACTTTGCTCCCGCCTCACTCCTGAGCCTCAGTGTTTAGCAAACGTGCAGCACCACCAGTATCAAGGCAGGAAGGACACGTCTCTTAAATATTAACAACCCTCAGAGGATGAATCTGTGTCACTGAATTGAAAAAAAACAAGCACAAGCCAGAGGAGGAGCTTCAATACCTAGCTTACATTTAAAGAGGCAGAGCCAAGTAACCTGGGCCCAAAATGCAGATATTGATTTAATTTTTTTTTTAATGCACCTGTTAAAATCACGCCATACACTGGCCCATGAGGTACTCAGCCTGCAATCCTTAGATCTGAGCAGTATTGGACTTTTAACAGAAAGCAGCTCCACAGTGGATCAGTGGGGCTGCACAGATGTTAGAGCAGGGCAGACTTTGGCCCAGCAACAGAGAGAAGCTCACACTCATAATAGACACAGAAATAAAAAATTCATAGGAGCATCTGTAAATTAGCAACATCACCCATCCACCAACCGCAGACAAAAGGCCTTGACTCTGAGAGCTGCAAATGACAGAGCACTAGGTACAGGGAAAATGAAGCAACAGGGATGAGGTGGTGTGGGGAAGATTCCCCCCCTCTGCTCGGGACCCTGCCTTGTCATGCAGATTTGCTGCGGATCCACACACAACCAGCAAGTCAAGCCCTGCAGGGAATTTCACTTCTCAGCAGCTGCCACTCTAGCAGATTTTTACCTTGCTTAATGTAAACACTGATTAGCTCTTCCCGGGAATGTTAAGCTTTTGTTTCTCTCCAGAAGCCAACAGAACTTGACAGGGTTTGGTTTCAGCAATCCAGCATGGTACATGCTGGTGACGTCTCCTGCCTGGCACCAGGAAGCCAGGCACAGAGCGATGTTTAGCATCCCTAGGATCTGTAGAGAGCTTCCGGATGGCGCCAGACTCATAATGCTGATCAGAGATATGATCACTCTGGATATCATCCAGGAATGAGTGAGAGCAAAGTCAGTATTACCACACTGAGGGGCTGAGGACCAAGAATCAATTACCACACCAAGAAGACCAGGCAGAGGGTCAATCCTGCCAGTTTCCCACACCCTCCACCACCAGAATGACGCCCAAATTGTCATTGTCCATCTGAAACTAACATCACAACGCCTTGCAACTTTTCTGGCTCTCCTCCTGCAAAGACCCATATGGGACAACATGGGACAAGCATGCTACACAAACCACTATTTGCTGTTTTTCTACTCAAGCGTTTCATGGAAGAGGGTGGGAGGAGAAAGCAAATCAGAGGAAAATGGGACTTTTTTCTCTTTGGAATGAACAGAGTAGAGGTTGAAAGGCTGTGCTGCCTAAATGACAATTGGCGTCACCATTGTTTAAAAACGTACACCAGCTGTAGGTTGATAAATCATAAATCAATGTATTTGGGGTTACTGAAGCAAATAAACGCTATAAAGTAACTTTGGGTGACAGAGTTCTCCACACATTCCCAGCATTTTACAACATTCCCTGCCAGACAAGTAAATATCAATAGTATCCTCCTTTTACAAAATGGGGAAACTGAGGTGGAGCGGTTAAGTGGCCTACCCAGACCCAAGAGAGTCAGCATCAGAGCTCAGGGATTCCTGGCTTCCAATCCTGTGTTCAGACCATGGTCTCTCTGAAGAAATGGAAAGCACACCAGTGAGAAAGCCACTTGTTGCAAGTGCTGGTATCACAGTAAAACAATGCTTTGGGGTTGTTGTTTTTTAAGCATAAAACAAGATTAAAATAAAACAAATTATAGACACCCAGCCAAGTTCCTTTCCTGAAGGTGACAGAGTTGCGTCAGAGTTCAATTTGGTCTAAGATGTGCTAGGCGAACACTTATAAAAAAGATTTACCATTTTCCCTTTAGTATTACTGCAGACTGTAAGCAAATATTTGCTTTCTACAGATAACAAAATGACTAAGATGATCATATTGGATCTGTAAATGTTTGGGTTACCCTTCCCCATGCAAAAATCCCCCACCTATAATACTTTCATCACACACACACACAAGTTTGGGATAGATTCCAACAAATTACAATGAGATTAAATATTAATTCCCATCTTAATTATATAACCATGACTAGACTCAATGGTATCACGGCCATTAACTGCTAGAAGAGTGTGTTGAGTACTGGCTGGGTCCTCTCAGAATGCTAAACACTTGCACTGGTGCAAATAGAACTGCATTTTGCCTGTGGCTGTGAGCAGCTATCTTCCTATGGTTGACCATCTTGGGACAGCACTTCCCTCAGCCCGTGCCGCTTCCCACCAGGGTGACCAGACAGCAAATGTGAAAAATCGGGATGGGGGTGGGAGCTAATAGGAGCCTGTATAAGAAAAAGACCCAAAAATCGGGACTGTCCCTATAAAACCAGGACATCTGGTCACCCTATTTCCCGCAGCCCCCATTGGCCGGAAATGGCAAACCACAGCCAGTGGGAGCTGCGATCGGCCGAACCTGCGGACGATAAACCTTGTTTATTTGCAAACCAGACCAGCCCGCCTGGGGTTTACCGTGTGCCAAAGGTTGCCAATCCCTGCACTACACCAAACTTCCAATAACAGGTATCAGAATTCACTGCAAAAAACAGGAGAAATGTGGAAAGGGTTTTTTGTTTCTTTGTTTAAGAGTTTAACTTTTTTTCTTATTGCTTCAGAGTAACTTAATAGTGGTGGAATAAGAAGGTATAAAAAAATTAAATACATGGTTAGGCAAGTCTCTCTGTATGGAGCTGCAGGGAGAAACCCCAAAAACCTTTGATTTCCCCATTAACCCGGTGCAACAGAAAAGCAAGAGAAATTATGCCAGAAGGATTTTTACTTTAGAGACCTGAGATTGAAGGTTCTCTACTGATCTGTCAGAAAGAGTCTGTCACGACAGTCTCAGCACAACTGCAGCAAACTCAAGAACGGGAAAGACCTGCACCTGGAAACAAGCCATGTTTGAAATCCGATTATTGTGTGCATCAGTACATGGCGTTTCAAAGGGCACTGCAGATGCTACAGGGATGTCTCAAACACACAAAACTGAGTCTCTACGAAGTACAGCTCCCCTCAGCCCACTGTGCACACCAACGTTCGCCCACTCCCCAAAAAAGCCAGCAGTCAGGTGACACTGCAATAGTACAGTCATCAGGGCAGATGAATCTGCATGCAGTTGATGGCCTGCAATGAACAGGCTACCATGGCAAAAGACAAGACATGTGACCTCTGGAACAATAGCAAGACTGACTGTTCTAGGCAAAGGCACTAAACATATTCAGCACGCCACAGGGCAGTGGAGCCAGAAAGAATGCGACAAGAACAAAACAGAGCGAACGTTAGGTAATATAGGAAGAAAAACATTTCAGAAACCACAAAGGAGATTTTACAACAGACACCAGTTACATAAATCTAGATGGGTTTCATCTGATCGTTCAATTGGAAAGCTGGCTCTCGCCCTCCTGCTGCCCAAATGCAAGCTACAGCCCTGTAGAGAGCCCCATGGGAAGCAAGCAAGACAAACCCCTTTGGCAGGGCCAAGCAAGAGTCTTTCAAAAAAATCCTTCCTGGCTCCTCAGGGAAAACTGTAACAAATTAAACAGCAGAAGATTTTGCAAAATACAGGGCCTAATCCTCAGCGTTGCTTCATTAAAGTCCATGGGGAAGGATTTTCCCACTCATTTCTTCGTAAGTATCACACACCCCTGACTCTTGGATTTTGAATTGAAACAACTGGCCATGAGGTCAAATTCAGAACTTTTAAAAAGCATTACAACCTTTCACAGAATGAATCTGAGATTAAAGCAATTCAAGACTCATTTCCACAGTAAAACCCACCTGAGAACCACACACACCTCCCACACAACCACCAAAACCACCAACTTCACTTCTGAAGCTTCCTCCACATTGTGCTGTATATTCTTGCACTGGGGTAAACCAGCAAGAAGCAATAAATAGTACAGTATCGGTAATTTTGTTTCCAGGCACAACCACAAACAGCCAATAATTAAAAACCAGGTGCTGTCTATTCTCTTTACACTGATTTCAAAAACAGGGCAGGCCACCATTACAAATCCTAGAGAAGGAATTCCAGATTTCTTCTTGAATCTTGTTTGAAAACGAAGGTTTCAACTCTTTAAAATCATTATTATTGATTATAATAAGTATTGCAGTGGTACCCAAAGGCTCCATCCACTGTGCCATTCTGGGTCAGACCAAAGGTCCTCTAGCCCAGTATCTTGTCTTCCAAGAGTGGCCAATGCCAGATGCTTCAGAGGGAATGAACACAACAGGTAATCATCAGGTGATCCATCCCCTGTCATCCACTCCCAGCATCTGATAGCATGACCCCTACTTTCCATCACCTCCCTCATCGTCTGCCTCACTCTTACTCTTCTCCTTCAGCCTGCACCTTTCCTGCCAAACACACAAGGAACTATGGCTCCTGCTCCAAAAATATGACAATTTTGAAACAAAAAACTATAATCTGATACCATGAGCACTGTTTGGGGCTAAAAGTTAAGGCCACCTGCTCCCAGAAGCTTCTCCTCAGAAGACAATGGGACACTTTCCCGTACCAGTGTTCATTTATACACACAGCAACAGTAATTTTGTGAGCATGCAATTCTGCCCCTATATTATGCGATAATCTGGCCCTTAACATAGCACCAGTAGGATTCAGAGTCAACTCCTAGTTTAGACAACAGGAGCAGTTCACATCTCTCAGGGTTAATACATCCCTGCTCATATTCACTCATATTAAAAGGGTTCTCTTTGCAACTTTAAGGGCTAGATACTTTAATAAAAGAAAACTTATACTCTGCTGAACCTGAATTCATCAGGGGACTGAATAAATACATGCAGTGAAAGAGGCATGACACTCCTGTCTTAAATCTTAGTTTTGTGTTTATCTTAAATCAAAAAAACCTAAGTCTAGTGGATATTTAACTCACATGATATTGCAATAGTGCAGTTGTATCGCACCATGCCTTTCTAATACTTTTTCAGAGATGCAGTTAAATGCTTAAATGGGCAAGTGTACACATTGGAAGAAGAATGCAGCCAAAGGTCCACAACCTGAACGAAACTTGGTGAAAGCTTGTATGGTT
Organism: Dermatemys mawii; assembly: GCA_007922305.1. Classification (NCBI taxonomy): domain Eukaryota; kingdom Metazoa; phylum Chordata; order Testudines; family Dermatemydidae; genus Dermatemys; species Dermatemys mawii. The sequence continues at coordinate 5,652,472 of ML677366.1, read as the reverse complement.
AAACACAGAGCGTCAAGGATTTAGATCTGAGATACGTGTATGTGAACGCATGCACACCGCTCACGGATGTAACCAATTCCCACAAACAGGGGAGTGACTGGTATGTTTATTATTGGATTACTTGATTTATCCACTAAATATTTGCTAATATGGTAGAACTAAGAAAACTGCACTGGTAGGCAGCAAGCTAATGAAGTGAAAAGGAAATTAATGGTGGGTTTTTTTTAAGGTACAAAGAGGCACTTGGGCCTGACTGGCAGATATTCAGAGCAAGATTTCATGCTCACCAAGAGGTTCCCATTTGAAGAAGGGAGGCCGTTTCCACTAGCTACATCAAGCTTTATGCAGAGCTTCCCCTGCTTGAAAATTACACCTGGATGTTTTGCTGAGCATCGCAACAAGTGGGAGCATCCACTGTGTCCCCACTAGCAGGGCGCTGGCATTTCAGGCCCAGGCCTTTGGGGTCTACCGGTGGCTGCGTCAGAAATGTGGATTTGAGTTCTCAACGCCCTAAGATCCAACCAGCCAGGTCTCCTCCGCAGATAGAAAGAGATCCCGGGGTACGGAGGCAAGGAACAGCCTCCTCTCAGAGCCACCTGTACGCTGCTGGCCATCACCTACCTCCCCCCTACACCTCTCCCGTCACCCATGACCTCCCTTCCCCTACTCCTCTCAGCGCTGAGCCGGCCAGAGGGAAATGGCCCCTCTGAATCAGCCCCCCCCAA
>ML677366.1:5548490-5636747 GCA_007922305.1 Dermatemys mawii | reverse complement strand
TGTAAACCCTTCAGATCTCCAGGGGGGAAAACGCGGGGCTCTTTGAATGTCCAGCAGAAGAACATTTAAGAGGGGAACTGAGGCTCTCTCCACTCCATCGCCATCTTGTGTGAATGTGAGAGACTATGTGAGTTGCTTGCTTGCACACACATACACACACACACACACACAAAGTCCCACTTTAGGTGTCCACTAGAGACGCCTGAACCTCTGCCAACAACCCAGCGCGCACACACCCCTTTCTGTTTCTCCAGGCAGCAGCATGCTGGAGGCTTAGAGGGAAACAGATTGGTCACTCCTGGTTGAAGAGCCCAGCTCTGTGCGCAGGGTGAGCACACAAGCCCCAGAGCAGGACAAAAACACAAGGGCTGGTGGTGGGCTCTGTATTTCTTAGGGAGGGTGGAGGAGAGGAGGGGTCAGCTCCAGCTTGCACCCTCTGCCTGCAGCGTCGCAAGGCTGGGTGACCCCAAAGAGTGCTATTAAAACCAATAAAATAAAGGACTGTTTATTTATTCATCCATTCAACAGGTTGCTAAGAGCTTCAGGAAGTCTAAGAATCTGTCCTCCCTTCCCCCGAGTACAGGTAGGATTTGAAGGATATAAACATTTCACTCTTAGGGCTTTTCCTCTTCAGAGTGTTTCGGTCCCAGCTTTGACTATTTTTGGAGAGAGGAAAATGGGAGCACAGTCAATCTTTTACAAATAGATTGCCCGAGACATGCTACCGGCGGGAGATAGATAAATAAGTGTTTCAGGAGAGACAAACATTTCCCTGCAAAAACCCAAGCATTGCAGTATTAGGCTAGCACGCGAGAATCTCAGAGATTAGAAACAAACTGAGGGTTGAACCTCAGCCAAAGTGACCCAGATGACTCAGATTGCAGGATAAGGGCCTTTGTTTTATTCATTAGGCAAGTGCCCACTGACTTAATTGGGAACTTAGGGCACGAAGGACAGAGAAGTAATTGAGCAAGGACCCTGGCCTTTGGCATGTTGGACACAAACAGTGTAATCAAGTAAATGCTACTGTAAATCATTTTGTTAAACAAGATTTTGAACCCAACCTTTCTCTTCCTGTCCCCCCCTCAGCACAGCTGTGTGGCAGGTTAGATCAGTGCTCCAGTTACAAGCTAGGTGCCACAGCCAGTGGTATTGGCCTGTGGGGGTATTCGCCCTGTTCTCTTTTGAAGGGTCAAACCCTAGTCACCCACTCTACAGCAGCAGAAGGCTCACTGGGCAGCCGAAGAAGCGCATGGGGAGGCTGGAACTGTGGCAAGAGGTGGAAGATCTGCACCCGGTGGACTAGAAGGTGGAGCGCCATGGGGACAGCTTTTTCTTTAATGTGCAAAAGAGTTTTGAGGGTGAGCCAGGTGAGGTGCAGAGCTGGTGGCTCCATGACAGCACAGATCTACTTACATTCCCACAACACACATACTCACAGTAGCTCTCCAGCTCCTCAGGCCAGGATTCTTCACCCCCACACCCCGCGAGAGCCCTGCCTAGAGCCTTGAATCACCCCCCTACACACATGGAGCAAATCCACATCCAAACAGGGCCAGGCATTACCCATGAGCTCCCCTTGCCTGGGGGCGGGTTTGGGTTCTTAGTCATTTGTCTCTGGGCTCTTTAAAGGTTGGTGATGTGCAGCTCCGGAATTACAGCTTCCCTTGCTTTTTAAATGAAATGCATCGTGTGACCCGTCCTCAGCCACTGGCTATGAAAGCAAGGGCAGAGCTCCTGGCTGTTTCTCCAACCATGCTCAGCAGTGGAAATTATAAATCACTCGGAGGAGCGGGGGGGCGCTGAGAGAGGCTGCAAAACTACCACTGCCTCAGAAGCTTGGCAAATAACAAACAGCTATTTCAGCACACGCTAGTACAAAGCCGTACAGGTGCATTTCTGGCCTAAGAGAAGGAGAACAGCCCAGTGACTCCTTTGCCCTCCAGCGGGCTGAACGAGGTCGCTCTATAAAACAGAAGGCACCCGTCTCCAAAAGGGGTAGGAAACGGAGTGCTGTGGGCGGGGAAATAGGGAACAGGTTGCCTAGTGCAGAGAGATGTTTTATCACTGCAGTGTGGAAAGCACAGAGCTCTGACCACGGTGGAAATAAAACCCCTTCATTGACCAACAAAACCTCGTTAATCCAGAGCTTTCTGTGTATCGACCTGTGCAATCAGCTATGAAAACGGAAAGGCTGCATGCGGGAAGCAAGTTTCCCATGTTTACTAGTTATACCATTTTAACTGTGCACTTGGCACTCTGTTACCATGCCGCACTGACAGACCGCATGAGCCAACAGTTCAGAGCTGCGGCTGGGGAGGTGAACGTGGTTCTCGGACATGCAGTAGAGGTGGGCCGTAAGGTTCTGATCCAGTTCTCAACTTTCTCAGGGCCCAGCTAGGTTGTGTATCTAAAGCTGCAGTAGATCTTGCTGGACACCAGATTATAATGAGCACACATTCCTTTGCTGTTTGACAGCACAGTTTTGGTTAGGCTTTGGGAGTTGGATCCCTAAATCCCACTGGCTTTGCGTTGTGAGATTAATGGCACTTCGTTTGTGTAAGCTAGTGCAATGATCCAGGACTATTAAGAGGAATTATGGGCCCAAGTACTGTGGCTAATTCAGGCAGGTGCATTAATTTGTGCACCTACTAGATACTCTGTAGCCAGCAGCAGGAGCTAGGAGTTAGCTGGCGTCTTTGGACTCTAATCCAGACGCACAGAACTACAGGCAGGTGGGCCGGGGCCAGGGTAGAGGCATGGTCTACATCTAAGTGAAGCTAATGACAGAAAAGTGATACCGGAGAAGAGTCCATTTGGACAAGACCTGGCTGATGACACTTCCTCCATGATCTTGATGACCAATGAGGATGAAAATTTATCTACTGAGGTCACCAGCACCAGGGCTAAGCTGAAAGGGTGGCTTTGGCTGAAGACGGGTTTGGTTCCTGACTCTGCTTCCGGTGTGACCCTAGGTGAATCATTTCTTCCCCCTGTGCCTCAGTTTCCTATGTGTAAAATGGAAATCAGAATTAGGGCTAGGTTGTCGATTAAACTCAGTTTTCCACAGAAAGGGTCTGTTCTTTACAGAACATTTTGGCTTTTCATTAAAAACAATATTTTGGTGTTTGTTGTTTCAACTAAAAGTACACTTTCCATGAAAAAACCCTCCATTTTTCAACCAGCTTTAATCAAATAATAAATAATAATAATAATTTTTCCCTCCCTTTACTTCCCCTGTCTATTAAATTGTAAACAATTTGAGGCAGTATCTATCTCCTACTGTCTGTACAGTGCCTCGCGTTCTGGGGACCCTACACACTAGTGGCATACAAATAAATACTACCTGAGTGTGGAGAAGCATAATTCCAGTTGTGTTTCTGACCTGGAGCATCCTCACTCACAACTGGCCATTTGCTAAGTATAACGCCAAGGCCCCTTTGGCGTCAGCACGGACAAGGAGATCTCAGAAGGAGTCACATTGACTTGGGCCCCAGCTGCTGCAGGATTTATTCAGGGAAAACTCCCACTAAAGTATGACCAGCAGGAGCTGGCCCTTCCTGACTCCAGGTGAGAAGTTAACGTCTCACTGGTGGGATGTAGCAAGCTCAGCACGCCCAGGGATGACCTACTCCTTTTTAAACGAATTGTTATGGTATTTCTAGACAGAGGAAGCCAGAAGGAAGGACCATCCTTGCTGCGCTTCTCAAGCATCAGATGTTCTCCTCCCCACAAGAAGCAGGTAACAGCAACCTCCAAGAGCACAACTGTGCCAGTAAAAGGAGCTCCACCTTCCCAGGTGCTGATATTTCTGCTCCAACATTTATTGGAAGCAAGAAGCCACGTTAATTTATGGCAGAGTGTCTCAGATGTTTCCAGCAGGAACTTTCTGTTCCCTTCAGCAGGCAGCTTGGTTCAACCTTTCAATATCTGCAGAGCCTCAGGTGTTTTGCGCAGAGAAAGACTCTGGATGATACAAAGCAACAGCAGCAGTGGCAGGTGTTTGGAGTTCAGCCTTTTGTTCCCCACGTGGGAGACATTATTGCAGCGCTCCAAAAAATCTGCAATCGTTCAAGTATAAGAGCAATAAATCTCCCACAAGCCTCCTGGTTTGCATAAGATCCTGGCTATGGAAAGAGCAGAAGGGAAATCCTGCCACAAGCCTGATGGAATCGTAAAAGCTTCTGTAAACGTACCACGCTCAGCACGGCTCCCGCAGAGGCAGCATTTGGGGTTCTGTCCCTTTTAAACCGTCCAATTTTTGGTTGCTAAAGACACAGGAAATGGACGAACGGCAACAGTCTGCACTAAAGAGGGGCCTGAACCCAAACCCTGGATCTAAACACCCCAGAGACAGGTCAGAACCAAAACATTTCTAAGCCTTTAATACTGCTCTGCACTTAGAAGCTCTAGTCTATTTCCAGTCTATGAACAGTTGTGAGCAGTCGCAGGAAAGGGCCTCACTGAAATCAGGAGCCCGTTGCACTATACTCTGAACAAATGCACGGCAGGAAACAGTCCCAAAGAGCTAATATAACCTGAAGAGAAACGACAGACAAGGCAAAACAACTATCCCCATTTCACAGAAGAGGAACCGAGGCACAGAGTGACTTATGGCTTCCAGTCTAGACGGACACTACACTGGGAAATTAGGTCGATATAACTACATCGCTCAGGAGTGTGAAAAATCCACACATCCCCAAGCAACACGGGTAAACTGATCTAACCCTGATGTAGAGAGTGTTAAGTCAGCGGGAGCATAGGCACCATCTTTCTTAGATGCCAAGGGGTGCTCCACCCCCGACTCTGCCCCAGGCTCCATCCCCACTCCACCCCTTCCCCCAAACCCTTCTCCTGCCCCTTCCTGGCCCATTCCACACACCCCCAGTGCACCCCTCCCTCACCCTGCCTCCTTCTGATCAGCGCCTCCTGCACACTGTGGAACAGCTGATCATGGTGGGCGGGAAGCGCTGAGAGGAAGGGGAAAGAGCTGATTGATGGGGCTGCCACTGGGCAGGAGGTGCTGGGGTGGGTGGAAGAGGTGCTGATGGGGGGCGCTACTGGTGGGTGCTAAGCACCCACTGTTTTGGTTTTTTTCCATGGGTGCTCCAGCCCCAGAGCACTCACTGAGTCAGAGCCTACGGCCGGGAGAATTCTCCTGTCAATCTATCACCTCTTGGGAAGATGGAGTACCCACGCCGATGGCAGATCCCCTCCTGTTGGCATAGGTAGCATCTTCATGGAAGCGCTAGAATGGCGCCGTTGCAGTGATTTAAGTGTAGACCTTGTCAGTAAAGTTAAGGTGAATTAACTAGAGACGTACAATTAAAGCACATCAAACCCCAGTGTGAACGCTCTCGTCCCATCCAGACACAAAGTGGCTTTCATTTGCTTTATCTTAAGTCCTTTTGAAGGAGAATTAAGCCACTTTACTTCTGAATAAGGGCACCCGCATGGGAGTTTAGATACTTAGTCTTAGGCCTCGTCTACACTACCGCATTACACCAATGCAGCTGCACCGCGTCTGGTGAAGAGGCGCTCCCCCACTGGCATAATTACTCCACCTCCATGAGAGGCGAAAGTGGTGTCGGCAAGAGAGCGTCTCCTGCTGGCATGTCGTGGTGTAGACACCACTTTAAGTCAATGCAGCTTACATTGTTGGGGGAATGAGGGGGTTGTTTCACACCCTGGAGTGATGTAACTTACATCAACTTAAGCGGTCGTGTAGACAAGCCTTAGCTTTCCCAAGTATCCCTGTTATATGCAAGTCCTTAGTGACGACTCCCTGAGATCACCAAGAAGGTCCATGGCTGAGACAGGAAGTGAACCCAGGACTCTGGAGTCATAGGCCTGGTTTACAGTACAGAATTAGGTCTCTAAATCGCCACGCATTGACCTGTCTGTGCATATCTTTGCTCATACTTATCTCCAGCTGATGTCAGCGCTCCATTAAGGCAACACAGTAGAACTACCACCCCGAAAGGCATTGAGCCATGTTCAACCTACTGAGTTTGACGCAGTGCCCATGTAAGAATTGCACGAGTCTAGCACCTTAACCACAAAGCCATTCTTTCCCCAGCCTGACAACTCCTCACCAACTTTGCTACATTTCTCTGACTCAAGACCGATCCCCGATGCTTAGTCTTCTGGGAGAATGAGTCCATCTGGGAACATTACCCCCGGAGGAGTGGGGGACAAGGGACATCGTCCTTGCCAAAGTTGTTCCAAGCTGGTGGGCTACAGGAAACACTCACAGAAATGAAAAGTGTTGGCCGTGCCCTCCTGTTCTGTATGTGTGAACAATGCCAAACAGGGAGCAGCTGCTTACATTTAATAACATGCATTGTGTAAGTGAGCAACACAGTAAGCAATTTGCTCAACAACCCAGGGACATCAGGACAATTCTGTATAACAGAAAAAGAAAAAGAGGGGAGGGGGGAAGCCATTTGATAGCCAGGCCCTAAGGGAGTCTCTGTATAATACACATTCATTTCATTATGCTTGCCCTCATAAATATTTATTACACATAATACCTCATCATTCTTCCTAGAATGGGTGTTGCATTATTATTATTATATACAGAGGAGGCTTTCCCAGCTCTCCTGGTCCTCAGCCTCCTGCTATGGGCTGTCCCCTTCTGCAGCTGTAAGTCGGGAAAAGGGGATAAATGGGAGTGAGCTAATAGTATGACATGCCACGTAACAGTGGACTTTATGGCTGGACAATTGCAGCCGCAGTTTTAGGGGGACAGGGAGGGCGGAGGGGGAAAATACAGAAGTCCTGTCTTTAAAAGATGCTCGTCGCATGGTACCTTTCCGCAAACTAGAGCCCCACTCCCACAACCTGAGCCTCAGGGGCAGAATCTTATACCCCCGCAACCCCCTGCACAGATCCAATCATAGCACTGAGCTGAGGCCATGGCTTTTAGCCTGGGCAAGTGTCAGACCTTGACGCAGGACAAAGTACGGCCAGAAAGGATTTTTAATACCAACGTCACACTGAGTTATTTTGATATAAAAAAGATAAAACCATTCATATTACATTCTAAAGAGAAGGGTCTTTATTTCTAAAGTTACACCCCAAACAAATAGGGTTTAAAACTCCATGCATGTAAAATACATACATGCCTTTTGATATGACTTTTAACTGCAGCATTTGTTCTGCTATCTGGTATTTTCTAAATGCAATGAATCCTGACTCTCATGAGTTAGTGGGACTAACTACATGAGTTAGGATTTGGTTCTGAAACTCCTAACTTGCCTTATTTTCTGTGCAAACAGACAACCGAACTGATTCATTATTTAAGATCTGACAAGACTACTGGAGTGGGCTGAATGGATTAGTGAAAATTAAATTCACAAAAATTATGCAGGATTTATAGGAACATACAGGGTAGCTTTAGATTAACCTCATCTGTTTAGTTTCAATCAATCTCCTGTATTGTCATATTAGTTCACTGCCAGTTTCTAAAAACAGGTTCACTGCCAATATCATACAATACATTTTTAATGGCCACATCTCAGTATGCTATGTGGCAGTTGGATAGAATCTTGCAAACAGGCATGATTATGAAAAATAATACTTGCTCAAAATGTTAAAAAAAAAAAACACTGTGTGCTTCACCCTACATCCCATTTTCATGTGAGTGGTCCCACTGACCTCTCGACCTGTTAATTTGCTCAAATTTCATACCTTGCTAAGAAACTTACTAACCAGGACTGGTTTTCAGTGTAAACACCACATGTGACATCAAGGAGTTCTGCACAGTGTGGGCTGCCTTCAGAAATAACAGTCATGTTCCTTTGTGCTAGGAAATGTGTTCGTGTACCAAAAATGAAGATCTGTTCCAGTATTTCATTAGGTGTACACAGTTTATGGTAAAATGATGTGCTTGGGAAAATATAGTCAAACAACTAAGGAGAGTTAGAGTATGTGATCATGTCACCCTCTAGTGGCTGGCCTTAGAAAATATAACAACCAGCTATCACAGGAGTAACCAACTGCTGTAGCTAAAAGGGCAGAACTTTGTGCTTTCAGTGCCTATGGTCTTGGGTTTGATCCTGCTGATAAACATAGTGCCTATATATATATATACAGAGCTACATACACACCTTAGTTTGGCATCAACTGATAATACCTCAGAAGCAAAGTTTGGGCCTGAAAACACTCCCGAACTTTAGAAAAGTTTGGATCTGGATCTGATCTCTCTATGTACTAGACATAGCTACAATCCCAGATCCCAAAACTCTGCAAGAATTTAGATTTGGAGAGCAGTCTGAAGTTTGTGCCTCTGGTCTCTACTCAGAAGCCAGGCCCACTCTTGTGCCTGCCTCTCCTGAAATGCATTTAGTTTAGATACAAAATTTCCTCACTTGCTGACAAAGAAGTCTAGCCAGTTTTGGTCTATTCCTGCAGTGAAAACAGCAGAGACTTGATCCCAGTCTTTCTTATTGCCCTGTCCACAGTTTCACAGGTTGGTGCTAGGAAGGACACTAGGGTTGTGTAGGTTTTGGTCCCCTTCTAAGTACACAGGTTTTCATATTATCATTTGGAAATGACAGTTTTGCAGTGAAAGCCTTTTGCCATGTCTTCTGCGCCCTCTTTGTATCATGAAGGTATTCCCACCTATCTAATTGCTCTCCAAACATAAATAGATGATGTACTTATTTATGGATTACTGACCAAAAGCAAGAAAAGCTTTGCCCTACTGTCAGCCCTGCAACATTAGGTCTGCTATAAATAAGGCATCATTGTTCAGTGTTGGTTTATGGTTTAAGTTCCCATGACCATCATGGGCCAGGAGACTCAGCAAAGATGAATGCAGCATTGAGTATTAATCAGAGAAATACTATCATTTGATGAAGAGCGTTAGAGAAAGATAGCAAATGATTAAAACAGCTCCAGAATTATTTTCATGTAAACCTCTTCATCCAGACCTGTTTATCCCTTTTATTTAGAAACACATCTATGATTTTCATTTTTCATCTCTCTTTTGCAAGCCAATTGGATTTCATAGAAATGCTAATTAACATTAGAGGTCATAACCATGACCAGCAGGCAGGACTGCGGTACAGCATTAAGAAACGCTTTTGAAACAGATCTAAAAGTTCCGCTAGGTCTGAGAAATCATAGAAGTCTCAACAGCTTCCCTTTGAACTATCCAATTAAAATGTCCACAAATAAAGCTATTGTTTTACATCTGCTTTCTCTGCTGGCTAGAGATCATTAAGAGACCATTGCCTCTGATTGGTCCATTATTCCTCCCATGTTAGATTAGCTTAGGGTTTTCAACACTGTTCATCTTCTTCATCTCCAGCCTGGGGTGGGAATAAGATTATCCAAAATGTTTGTAAGGCAAATAGCTACTGCTGTAATACTGGGAGACTGTTTCATGCTAAAAGTGAAGTCTATGGAGAATTTAATTTCTATCTATTGAGCTAAAACGGTTGCTACTATCAATGCTTCATAAGGTTTTCTTCGAGACATTTATTGATATCCCGAAAGAATGAACCACAAAACTGGTTTATCTTTGTGTTGGGTATAGCGTAGATAACCAATCACTATCATAACCTCCTGCCTGTAAAGACAGTCTGTTTCATAGAACATGTACCACAGAAGAATTAGTTGGCTCAGGGAACCTAGTTATATATGCAGAAGTAGGGTGACCAGACAGCAAGTGTAAAAAAAATCTAGACAGGAGGTGTGGAGTGTTAGGAATCTATATAAGAAAAAGACCCAAACATTGGAACTGTCCCTATAAAATTGGGACATCTGGCCACCTTATTTGGTGGCCTCTTTGTAGAAGGCGTCACCTAGTTACTAGTGAACCGGAGTCCACATCAAGCCTGGAACTCAGAACTCTTGCTTGCAGACTCAGAGGAAGCACCACGGATGGAATGGTCAACAGGAAATGAATTCCATTCCTAGTCAGAGAGCTCAGGATTCGGACAACAGATTAGTGGGAGTGTGTGGAGAAGCTGGAACTACAGCTGTCTATGGTCTGCGCACAGAGAGACAGCATCCATCTCCACTGCTGTCAGCCCGGAGCTTCTAATCCAAAGTAAATTGTTCTATAGACACTGGTCCAGCCTCTCATTTGCGTAGCTCAGATAGGAAATATCAACAAGAAACATGGACATCCTTGTGCACAACAGAACAGACCCCAAAGTGTGCCTGATGAGACGTGTCTCACACACACACACAATGAAATTAAACAAAGGGAGAGAAAGAACAGTATCAGCAAATGCCTCAGGTGAACAGATATCCTGCCTGGGACATGTTTTAATCGATGGTGGTGTTCATCCGAAAACTCAAGGCCTCCCTAGCATACAGCCTAGTGCATCAAACTGCCACAGGGGAACCAGCTTAAAGGAATAGCCCTGTTCTGGTCATTTCCAAGGTCTAAAATAACCATTAAGATCGTTCTTTGTGGTGGGGACAGCGTGAGCGGAGGCGTGAGACAGTATTCAGGATTCATATCATGACAAGAAGCGTTAAGTTTCTGCTGCTGGGAAGGAATGTCACTCCATGTCACCTACATGGCAGCAAGTTATCTTACCAAGGGGAGAAAAATCTAAACACCAGGGGACACCAGGTGGTGGGAGATGCTGACAAAAGCCATTAATTCATTAAGGAAATGGTGTAAGAACATCAAAACCCCGTGGAAATGTTGCTAAGTTCAGAATCCACCTAGCTCGCTGCCTCAAAATGCAGCTACACAAGGCTTTGGCCAGATTTTAGCCATCAGTGCCCAGCCACCGGGGTAGCTGTCTCAGAGCAAACCCTTAGTGTAGACAGGGTAAATGGCCACAAACCACCATTTGCACTGACATTGCTTACTTTGTTTTCTGGCGCAATACAAATAGCAGCGTTGCCCGTCTGAGCTGGTGGCCGTAACCAGGACAAGGGCCATTATACACAAGGCTTTAGTTACCATTTCGTACCTTTCATCCATCTCCATTTTTATTCGGGGCACCTCCTTTGCAGCCCGTTTTCAGCTGCCACCTGCCCTTCCTTGCCACCCATCAGCTGAGCAGATCCAACCCCCCTGTGAGGAATCGGCTTTTCATTCATGTCCTCTTTCCCTCTGTCACATATTTCCTGCATGGTGCAGGCTGTATATGACCAGGCCTGGGATTTAATTAGATTAATTAAGCTGCAGTTGTATTAATTTAAATTACAAGTATCTGAGGGCTTATCCAAACCAAGTGATTTATGGCCCACATCTGTCTAATTAATACCACCATCTCTTAAAATAAAAACCTAATAAATTAGTTTATTATATGAAGGTAAGATCCATTTATTAGCTTTGGGCCTCTTGTGAACTGGCCAATTTGAGGGAGGTTTTACAGTCCTGCTGGCAAAAAGTCTTTTTTTCCTATCCACTTTCACCATTTAAAATGTATGTTTTAATTGAAGAGTGGGGGAAATAGCTAGACAGCAAACCACTACACACAAGCCCAGGGGTCACAGAAGGGTTGCTTCACACACATTCTGTGTGAGTTTCTATAATTGGAAATACACACAGGAGTATAGCCTAGCTAGGTTTTTCCAGTCCGAACATACATGTAATATCAGGCAGCCTCTACCAGAAGTTAACCAGCAAATGGCCTTGTGAGATCATGGAAAAGAATAGGGGGAAAATTAAAGGCTTTTTGGATACGGAACACAGGACACTGGGCTAGATGGATCTCTGGTCTGATCACTATGGCCATTTTCACGTTCTTAACGATTTCAGTCAAAATTACAGTCTTTCCTACTTTATTTTCTGTATTTTCTACTTTCTCTCTAACTCCAGAAACTTTTTCTGAAGGGGAAAGTGTCTGAGGGATTTAGGAGCACAAATCCCCCTGGAAGTCAATGGGATGTGTGCTTCTAAATCTCTTCATGCAGTAGGCCAGGTCTGCACTTCCACATATGTCAGCAAAACATATGTCACTCAGGGGTGTGAATATTCCACTCCCCGAGAGACATAAATTACACCGGCATACGTGGTAGTGTGCACAACGCTGTGTCGGCAAAAGAGCGTCTTCCAACGACATAGCTACCACCGCTTGTTGGGAATGATGGGAGAATCAGCATAGAGTGGCTACACAAAAGATCAATCTCACAGCAGTGCAGCTGTATTGGTACAGCTAAGCGTAACACCACCAGACCCCAGTTGATGGCAGGCATGATCGAACCTGGGTCCTCTGGAGCTTAGTCCATGAGCCTCTACTCCATGAGCTAAAACCCATATGGCCTTAGCTAAGGGGCTATAGAGCAGACTCATTAATCTCTATGCGGTCTCTATGCCACTAGTGGGGACAAGAAACCACACCCAGGAGGTGTGAGAGGTCATATAATCTCTCTAGTGTAGACACAGCCTTAGAAAAATCTCTCTCTTAACCAATAAAGCCAGGGGTGAGATTTAACTGCTCCCACTGAAGCTGTTGGTAAAAGTCCCACTGATTTCTGTTAGAAATGATACAGGGGCAGTAATGATGCTTTCTCTGTCATAGGGTATTAAACAGAAAGAGCCGATGACTGAATTCCGGTCTCATTAAACAAATGCTACCCGTGGCAATGATTGTTTTGTTTCGGGGAGTCACTTGGCAACGGTTTATAAACCTGTTAACGCTTCCTAAAGAAATAAAGAGTTTCAAAACCAAACCCCAAACCCTCCTGTGGAGCAGGGCTGGACCGGCCCTGAGTCTGTTTGCAAATGACCCACCACTGCACAGGTTTGGAGACATTACAGGAATGTAGAAAGGCTGCTCCTTAAATACACTTTGGCTCTGCTGTATCATCATTACTTTTCATAAGTGCTTCCGATGGTTCGGATGGAAGGATGTACCTAGCCACCAGGGAGTCTGCCTGCAAGGGGGTTAACCATTTCCTTTCACCCTGGGGTGCACAGCCTGATTCAACCCCCACTGGAATCAGTGGAAATGCTCCCATTGACTTCAGTGGAGACAAAAGCCTTCAGGTGGAGCTGACTGTGGTCTCTCCGCAAAGAGCAATCAGGGCCCAACTACAAAGACAAGCAATGAGCCTGGCAAGGACCTTGCCCGTTTCTCCAAGTTAAGGGGGAACTGTTGATTTCTCAAAGGTCACTTATCACATTTGGGCAGCTGGTGCCATCTGTCGCAGCCGGGAAGCTGAAGAGCTGGTGTCACACTCACAAAGGGAGGGTTCCGCAGTGCCAAATGCCACCTTCGTCACCCACAAATTCTGGCTTTGGAAATTTGGAAGACACAAACAGTCTCATTGTAAATGTTCTCTCCAGCACTGTGCAGCCAAACGCTTCAATGAAGCCAGTGACAAACCGTAAAACTGGCCCAGCTAATTCCACGGCTGTCCTAAGCAAAATGCAGAACTGAGAAAGAAAATAGATTTTCTGTGGACACATGACTATTAATCATCTCACTCTGACCACAGCCTGGACTTCACTTTGGTTGCACTTGGCAATTTCTTCTGTATGTTTACTTGTTTCCAAGTTAGATAGTTTGCCTAAATTCACAGTTCATGCTAAATTTCCTGAGCTGTTAAGATTATTTCACCTGCTTTTTAAAGCCTTCTGTAGAGTGAATGCATATTTAATGTTTTTTAAACAGACACATGCTCAATCTCTTTACCTTTTGCTTATAAAATATACTCTTAAATCTTGTAATCTTCCTGTCTGTCCTATTTTGTTCTTCCAGTAAAGAAAGAAAGAAATCCGCACAACATTCTTGGGGAAAGAATGCTGCAGAATAATTATATAACAACAATGCTATCCCAGAATCAATGTCACAGTTATATAGAGCCAGTCCTGAAAATTAACCGAGAAGACCAGCAAAGCCAGTTCAATGTCACACACACACACTTCAATGTGTTAATTCAGTAATGTTTGTAACATGCCCTGAACAATTATCTGACTTGGACATTTCTAATGCACCAGCATCTAGGTGCCAGACTGAACGTACTGCAGAAGAGAGAAGTATTAGGAGATAAGTATCTACTGTAAGAGTTCTAGGTGTCCCACTCCAAAAACATAAACTGACAGGATACACAAGAAAACATTTGGAATCTGTGCTGCTGCTCTGGCTTGTGTGTTATTGCCTTCCCACACAACACTAGGCGGACAGCTTCCAGAATTTCTCTGCAATCACCCATGTGACCCAGGGAGCGCCTCAATGCAAACTGACAGAAGGCACCATATACCATAACTCTCATCAGACCTGACACACTCATTGCCCCAACTTGCTGAGTGGCCAAACTCTTTTACATTAAAGTGTGGCTCACGGAGCCCCCCCCAGGCATCTCTCCCCATTCTCTGCCTACCAGACTGGAGGAGCAGGGGGAGCTTGGGGCTCCAGCCCCATGGGGCGTTTCCTGCAGAGCTGAAGCCCCAAGACTCCCCTCCCCATAGGGCTGAAGTCCAAGCATTGAGGCACACCTGGCTCTCGAACTTCTGAAGATTATCACATGCGGCTCGGAGGGTCAGTAAATTTAGGCTCCCCGGCATAATCTAGAACTAAAAGGTGTTATGTAAGGTGCCATATCAAAATAATAACGTATGGACAGGTGGTATATAAAGAATTAGAGATGTGTGCTGGAAATATGTTCCTAAAATATGCTTGGCAGACAGTGCCGAAGGCCAGCTGGTCCTAGACAAAGGAATGTTGTTTTGCACTCTTGACGGTCTCTCCAAGTCAGCAAGCCTGCTTTAAGCAGCCCTTTAAGCACACACCACACAGTACTGGCTAGTGCCTCTCTCTCAACTTGTCCCACTGCCCTCTGCTGAATGATCTCAGAACCATTCCATTATGTCTCAGAGAGCCTATGCTGAGAACAAGTAGAGGATACTTGGCATTAACTGACGTGTGCTGTGGTAGAAGGAGGATACAAGTTCTATCCCTGGCACCACCATCAAGTTTCTAATCATCCTCATGTGCAGAATGGTGGGAAGTCCTAGATAGTCACTATTTGTAACAGTATAGTAGAGGTAGGTGTTTTATTTAAAAAGGCAGGAGCTTGTAGAGTTTTGGGGCATGGCTAGAATTTAATTGAGAATAATTGCGTCCAGGAAACATCAGTGTAAGTTTTACCACAATCTGTGGTTTTGGGCAACATGTCTGGATGTGGTTAAGGTCATTAAAGCCGATCTCTTGTAAAAAGTTGTCCGCTAAATCTGTGACTAGTTACCACAGTGAAATTCTTTTCAAATGAAAGCCAGATCACATCAAGGGACGTTTTCTTAAGAGAAGTAAAATGGCTGAATTCCCAGTACTATGGAAGTGTTTAAATCTGTCCTTCGCTAAAGGTTATTGGTGATACCTGGTATACTTACAAACACCAACCGTCAAAAGAATCAGGTCTGGCCAATAAAAGGATTCAAAGCCTAAATATTAATTGTTTCGCATAAAAATAAATGTAGTTTTTGTTTTATTTCAAACCACACTGGGAATAGCTGAATTATCTACAACATCCAGTACAGGAATATAGAGTAAAACCAAACTGTTTATTTTTTTGAGTGTGAGGTATCAGGGAAGATGCAGAGCAAAATAAACCAGAGATTTCCAAAACATGAAAATTAACAAACTGTGCTGGGGGAGCACTGAAAAATGTCACCCAATGTAAGATGTGACCTTTGTCTAATTTAAGTGTAAGAATGGCACATTCTGACTCTCTAATCTGATGTCCCTTTACTGCAGGCCTGCACAACTCGGAAAGCAGTGAGGGACATATTACTGCAAAAAAATCAGCTGCAGGCCGAAAAGCCCCGCCCTCGCCCCGCCCCCATCCACTTCCCCCCACCCCACCGCTTGGCTTGCTCCGCCCCTACTTACCCCCCCGTGGGCCGCACAGTGAGCCCGTGCAGGCCGCATGTGGCCCCCGGGCCGTATGTTGTGCAGGCCTGCTTTACTGGGTTGTTTTACCAGCTAGATTTTGGGCTGAACATGAAACAAACACAAGGATTGCTGACCTCCAAAAGAGGTTTGATAATGCTGCACTCCTGGGTGTCTTAAAGATGGACCCAACCTGCAAAGTTCAGATCTGAACTACCCCAAAGTTTGGTTCAGGTCTGTCTCTACCGAAAGGCAAGCTGAAGATCCAGACTGAAACCAGGGAAAGGAATGGCGGAACTCACAGCAATATCCATCCTAAGGCTCCGAGCTTTGCCCACACAAGTACTCCTACTGAACTTAATGGGACCATAAGGTGTGTGCAAAGGGGTTGGCAGAACCTGACCTGCATTCACCGTCCTCTGAAGGGGGAGGGAGCACCCCAGAAAGCACAAGGCCTTCATCAATTCAGAGCTTAGTATTTCTGACAATTACGCCCACAAGGAGGATATTTGTCCCCCTACCCCTTTTTTAAAAAATGTGATTGAATTCAATGTTCAGAAAAATGCAACCCTAACACACACGCTGTGTGACAATCCCTGCTCAGACGGCTTGTAATCAAAACGGACAAGAGAAGAGGATGCAGCTCTCCAGATGCTCCACACGAGGCCTTATTCCATAGGCCACCCTGATTGTTGCCATCCTGGGTCTCACAGCATCCCCAGGACAGGACATCCCCTACATCCCCTACAGCTCAATTTGGAACATTAGCCCAATAATATTACTTTGGGTGGGTGCTTTAGATTTTTTAAACTCTTGCAGCCACCATGCAAACAAGGAGAACCTCCCAGCTCCGCAACTGAGTCGCAGTTAACGTCCCTTCAGAACGCAAGAGCTGCAGAAATGGATTTATTATCCAGAGCGCTGCCTCGCTCGATTCCTAACCGATGGGCTGCCCAGCAGTAGTTTAAGGACAGCTGCATTTATGGACTGGAAATTCCTTGCAACCTAGAATCCTCACAGCAGGGGAAAAGCATAATCGCCGTGATTTGCAGGCTGCATCTCTCTAGTTTAAAATACATTAGACTCAAACTATTCAATCACATGGAGAGATGAGTCAGTTACGTCCGCTAATGCCAACATTTGTCATCCTATTTATCTGCTCCAGCGTCTGAGGCCCATATCAAATCACTTTCCTGTACTGGTTAATAACTTACCAGTTTATTCCTTGTATCCCTGGGAGTCCCTGAAGGGCTATTCTAGCATTGCAGGCAGCATGGGTCCACCTAGGGATAGGTAATCTGGTTTAGATCATACAAAAATCAGCCAAAACACAAACCAAACTGCTTTTCTTTCCCTCTCCAGTGTTCTGTATCCCCTCCAGTAACCAGTGTAAATAGTTCTGAGATTCCCAGTCCGCTTTGCAAGCTTTATGCCTCCAAACAACTCTGAGAGGTCATTAAATATCCCCATTTTACAGGTGGGGAAACAGAGACACAATAAAGTTAAGTGACTTGCCCAGAGTCACACAGTGAGTCAGTAGCAGAGATAGGCCTGGAACTCGGATGTCCAAGTTCTCAGACCTGTGGGTCAACCCCTAGGTCATTCTTTGTCCATCACTCTCAGAAGTTTCTCTCAAATACCTTGAGAAAAGCTGCCTCATGATATTTTAAATCAAAGGAGGTGGGGGAAGAGCAAAGGGTGTGGGAGGGGAGAAGAACTAGCAGATGTCATAGAAAAAAAGCTTGTTCTCACAGGATGAGTTCTACCATTATTGCTAGATAATGGTTCAGCCACATCAAAAAGGCTGGAAGGGAGGGTAAGACCAGCTGTGACCACACATTAGTCCTAAAACTGGTAGAGGAGGACATCAAGGGGATAGTAAAACATTTGAGGCAATGGGCAAAGCATGCAGAAGTAGTCCAGCCGCGGTTGTGCCTCCTAGGTTGCTAGAGCAAAGGAGCTTTGCTACTGGAGCTGGCTGGGAGTTTTTCAATGTCCCCACCCCCGCCATCACAAAATGTCCATTAGTTGAAACTTAATCTTTTTGCTGAAACTTTCTGAGGTCCAAAATAAAATTTGAAGGAGCCGTCCACCCCAAAATGGCCAATAGCTTAGTGGTTATCTGGGACGTGAATAATGCCAGCAGGTAGGGAATGGAACCTGGCCCTTTCACGTCCCAGGGAAAAGCCCAGGCTACTCCGGGTGGAGGTGTCTGTCTAGCTCAAAAATTTCAAAACATCTCAGTTTCATCTAGAGAATTCAAAGATTTTCAGAGGCTGGGAAAACCCATTCCTGCTCAGGTTTATTTGCAACACAATCTAAAAGTAAAAGAAACAGACCCGTTTAATCTGACACATCTCATTTGCCTGATTTGTAGGAATCATTTCTAGGAAATGAGGACACATGCATTTTAGGTTTCTTACCTCATAAGCCAAGATTGTCAAAAGTAATGAGTTGGTTTGGGGGTCTCTTTTGGGTCACTTTTAAGGGGCCTAGTTTTCAGAAGGCAGGGAGCTCACCCCTCTGTCAAAGTTAGGTGCTTTTAGGTTGTCTGAAGCTGGGTACCAAATTAAAAAATACTTACACTAGGCTACCCAAAATCACTAAACACTTTTGAAAATCTTGGGGCAAGGGTATTTGAAAGTCATGGGAATTTCCTCTGCAGCTGAGACAATGTTTCAAGTCTAGTCAGAGGAAAATGTTTTGTTGGTAACAGAATAATTATAACAAAAAGACAAAGTATAGCAAACAAGCCATGCAACAGGCTCCAGCCAGCCTTGCTTAGGGTGAACTTACCTACAGAACTTCATAAGATCCTCTGGAAGAGTTCAGATACTGAGCTGCCTTAATTGCCCATGTGGTCACTTAGGGAAGCCTGAATGTAATTCCGCAGTATCCATAGAAACTAAGGCGCCTTGACAAGATGACAAACAACCCTGCAATAATAATAGCAGGCCAGGGATAATGCGGGGTAGCCTAAAAATAAGCAGGAGTCTTGAGGTCTTGAATGGAAGAACAAGAAGCTTTCCTAGATAACAGGAGAAAATATTGGTAGAAATTGAACTAAGATAGGTCACAATGATTTATAATTTTTTTTAAGTAAAGTCAATGTTGCAGGGATTGCTGCATCACACGATGTTAGAAATAGATGGGCCTGATTTCCACTCACTCACACGCTGTAAATCCAGAGTTACATCATGGACATCATTGGTGTCAAACTGGTATCTCTGAGGGGACAATACAACTCTGAGAATCTGTCTTTGGCTGGAAGGCTGTTAGATCAGTGGCTCTTCTGTGTTTTAGAAGAGGAGGTTACTTACCTATAACTGGAGGGCCTTTGAGATGTGTGGTCCCTATCTGTATTCCACTGTTACACATGTGCCCGGAGCCACAGAATTTCACAGCCATGTCTTTTGGTCCACGCATGTGCCCTGCTTCACCTCATGCCTCCAACTGAGGGAATAAAGGTCAGGGTGGGCCAACTGCCTCTCCAGTTCCTTCTCTACAGTGAATCAGATAAGATCCAAAGCAGAGGGGAAGGAGGGCAGATAGTGGAATACAGATAAGGACCACACACCTCAACAAATGTCCAGTTTCAGATAAGTAACCTCCTCCTCTTCTTCTTTGAGGGATGGTCCCTATCGTGTTGCACTGTGGATGATTGACAAGCAGTACCTAATTAGGAAAAGATATAAGGATGTAGACGGTAGGGCTGAGCGGAGAGTCGTTGTCTCAAAGGAGACATTAGCAGAAGAGTCCTGCACCATGCCTTGTAAATGTGTGAACGGAGCCCCACCTGGCCGCTTTACCGATGTCCAGGACGGGAACCATCGCTGTTGCTCGTGCTCTGGTGGAATGAGCTCTTCCCCAGGCAGGGCGAAGAGGAGAGTTTCCAGGGCTGATAGAGTTGAATGCAGCCAGAGATGCATTTGGAGATTCTCTGGGTGGAGATGGCATGATCTTTGGGCTATAGCAATGAACAGTCTCAGGGATTTCCTGCTTGGTTCTGTTCTCTGTAGAATAGCCACGGCCTGCCAAATGTCAAGGGAGTGGCGTCTTCATTCCTCTGTGGAAGCATGCGGTTTTGGGAAGAGCAGAGGTATGTGAATGGATTAGTTAAAGTGAAATTCTGGAACCACTTTAGGTGTGACTGTGGGGTGTAGGTGTAAACAAAACCTTATCCTTAGTCAATATAGCATGTGGAGGATCTGCTGTCATCGCTCTGAATTCGCCAACTGAAGTGATGGCTACAAGGAAAGAAACCTTCATGGAAAGATGGGACATGAAGCAAGCGGCTAAAGGCTCAAAGTGGGGCCTTCTGAGTCCTGAGAGAACGAGGCTTAGGTCCCACTGGGGAGCAGGCTTCTGAATAGGTGATTAGGCCTTTCCAAAATCTATTGGCCGATGGATGTGCAAAGATTGAGTAGCCCTGAGAAGGTGGATGGTATGCTGGTTGCTGCTAAGTGGACTTGCAAGGAACTGATGGACAATCCTGATGTCTTCATAGGTAAGATATAGTCCAAGATGAGAGGAATATCTGTAGTCACTGAGGGAATGTCCCGTTGGTGTGCTCAAAAAGATAAGCGCTTCCATTTAGCTAGGTAACATTTTCTAGTAGAGTCCTTTCTACTATTGGAGAGGATGTCCCCATGGCAGCATGTCTCAGAGCCCAAGACAGCTGACTCGGGCTTGCAGAGCCTGAACAACCGGGGTCGAAATAGCCATGCAGACATTTCCACATGGGCTCTGAAACCCAGCAGGCAGGGAAGGTCTCACAGTACAGGAGGGAATATCTTACATTGCTATTTTTAGCATGAGCCCACAAGCCTGAGGCTGTAGTCTGAGGCTCCGAGACTTGCTGCTGCAGAGTGGAGGTGGGGGTTGTTTTTTTTCTTTGCAGTGTGGACACACCCTTAGAAGCACAGCACAAGAATCTCACCCTAGGGGTGAGACCGGACACGATGGAGGTTGCCAGTTCACATCCAGCCCAGCTCTGCAGTAATCAATCACAGCTCAGATCCATAGCAACCGGAACTTAGTACAATTAGCTGGCTGATAGGTGGGCCCTGAGAAAAGAGGCTAGTGGTCTCAGCAACATTTGTAGCAGGCCCTACCATTGCTCGCATGCGCCATTCACCTCTTGTCCTATCTACTGCTCTTTTCTCTTCTCAGCGAGCTCCCTCGCTGTTCCTGCACCAAGCCTATAGCAAGCAGCCGCCAACGTAGTTTTCATGTATTCCAGTGCACTATTGTACAGTCCGTATTCCATCCAATTGAGTCAGTGTTCTATACATTTCAGGACTGCACCTTGCTTTCAAGGCTTATTGTAGCTACATAACTCATTGTTGGTGGAGACCTGACCTCCTTTATTAGCTTAAAGCCGCACTATAGAAAAAAATCCTCAGTAAAAGCCAGTCGCCAATCAAAAGAGGCACCACTCGGAGCAAGCAATGTGTCACCACAAGTGTCCAAGTCAATGGAAACCTTGTTAGGTGGAGAACAAGGGTGTCTATTAACAGGCTCTTATCTGTGTTTTTCTTTTCTCTTGGAGGTGCATGTCATTAGAAGGAGTGTTAACAAGAGCTCTCAATAGCCTCATCTGGCCAGGCTGCCGCTGAATATTCATGAAGGTGTGAACAGAATGTGGGAAAGCAGAAGAGAAAAGAAAGGAAGCAGGACGGTTTATTGTTCCAGACAAAGGAAAGAGAGAAAGATAAAGAACCTATTGCTCTGTGGGAAAAAGAAATCCTGAATCACTGAAACAACAACAGTATATTCCTTGGCTGAAGCTTGTCTATCACCCTGGGCTAATGTTCTTTATTAAGCTAAAGAGGTAGGATTTTTCTGAGTAACAAGGGACAGCCTGGGGAATCATTGGCAATGAAACAGATTATCTCGTTTCAGGCATTTGCCCATGTGATGTTTATGATTCTAATTTTAAAAAAAGCAAACTATGAGTGTGACTATGGTAAAATCTATTTTACCTAAACTTTAGTTCCTATAAAATAGTGATCCCCAAACTCTCTACCTTGTGTCCCCCTTACCAGTGTTCTTTAAGATGTGGTGAAACCCAACTGAAAGTTCAAATGTCTACATCCTACCAGGAGTATCTAGAACTGTCATCATTAAGAGCAACACACATTTTGGAAGGCTTTAAATCAATCTCTAACTACAAGAGACCAGGATGAGACCTAATGTGGGATAATCTGCTCCCCCACAGCTGCCCTATTATGGGGTCGTTATACCTTCCACGGGATCATCTGATACTGACCCCTATAAGAGACAGGATACTGGCCTATATGTCTGATTCAGCCTGGCAGTTCCGAAACCCTTACGGGGTGCAGTCAACAATCACTATTGGACACACAGATTTTAAGTGGGAAATTGTCTTTATGGAATGGGGCAAGCCAGGGCTATTAAAGGAAACTGTCCAGGTGTTCCTTTTGTGGTGCTATGGTTATCCATGCAAATGTACACTAAATCCCTGCACATCAGCTGTCTCTGGACTAATAGCTTACAACAACCAGACCACCGGATAAAAGCCTAATTTACCTTAGGCAAGAAACCAGACATCAGGGCTGTTCATGTTTTAGAGGGCCAGAAACAGAGGACTACTTTGAATAGGGGCAGGGCAACTTACCATTTGCAAGACATTGTTGTCGATATTGTAACCAACGGTCCTAAGAGAGCACAGCACAAGGAACCTTAATGTAAATATCCAACTCCTTTGATTTCAGAGTAAAAATCATCCCTCCAGTTTGCCTCCTCTCAAAAGGTTCCAGCCTCCCATGTCACTTGCAGATAAATAGTTTTCACTCAATAAATCCATGAATAGAAAAGTGAGGCAAATAATGTCAAGACATTTCATTGATAATGACAGCCGCTGGGCTGGAAAAAAGAAACAGATTATGAAAATTAAAAAGCAATGAATCACAGCTGGGGCAAGGATGGAGGGGGACGACCAAAACCCCAAACCACACAACTCCCAAAGGGCAGTGCTTGGTATTTACTCATCTATTTCTAATGAAATTTAAAGTAGAAAGGGAAAAAAAGAGGCCTGTGAAAGCTAATCATCAAAAACAACCTCGTTAGAAAAGCAAAGGGCCTTTTCTAGTGAGAAAACTAAACACAGAATTCAAAGCAGCACAGAACAAAGTCCCAGCTGACAGCAGTATTATTGTGCAGCTCAACTCACTTCACTACTCCCATACAACGAGACAATGCACACTGAGGCAGCCTGCCTTGCTGCTGAATGGTCCTTTTTTCCTCCGCTCAGACCAGAGTACATTACTAATTCGCTGGGTTTTTTTTCCCAGTTTGTTGTTGTTTTTCTTTCTTAAACAATCTCTGTGAAGCTAATAGCTTTATCGATGTGAAAAGTGCTGATCAAACAACATTCTGAAAGGGGTTTTTAAAAAGGCTCATGGACTTTGCTGGGGGAAATTCACAGGAACCCTTGCAAAAATGTTCTCATCTAGAGCATTGGAAACGATATCGCTGGGGAATCTTTTAAGGACATTTCCTGGGAAGAGCGGAGAGACTTTTAAATGTTGCTTACTCTAGGGATGGAAGAACAATGCTGACAATAATGAAGCACACATAGGTAAATGTGTTGTCTGCTGTGCTAGAGATTAGAAGTGCACTAAAGTCAGCTACGATATTTTTTGAATAAAGACTCAATGGAAGAACCAGGGAGAAAGTTGGTAGGAGATGAGGCCTTAATCCAGATTTTACATCTGAATATCACCGGGTCACCCTGTCCAGATCTATTCCTCACCTTGCTCACTGGCTCCTCTTTCCACTACATGAACCCCTGGGTCCAGTCAAAACACCCCAGGCTTTGAGGCATCTGGATTTGCCGCTCGGGCCCATCTCTACCACCAGAAGGAAGGCAGATCCCCATTCCCAGGAGAGGCTTGTGAACGGAGCTTTGCTAAGCTTCCACAGCTAAAGTCAAACCATATCAAGCTTAGGTTGGGAGTTGGGGAACAGACCTGCATTCCAGGCAAGTACCACAGAAGAGCCTGAGCTGAGTGGGAGTGGATCTCCTTCCTGGCTCACATGGATTAAGCCCTGTAAAATGGCTCTCCTAGCCTCCTCATAGAAGCTGCAGCACAATCCCCTCTTCCCAGCTACTCGCCTCCATGCTAACACAGAGGGTACTAGAGGAAACTCAACCAAAGGATGGCAGAGAAAACAGGGCTCAATGACCAAAGGCCAGAGAGAAACTTGGAAGGAGGGAAATTGATCAAAGGAGAAATGGGGAAGGTGATTTGAGGGAATTCCATTTCCTCTGAAGCTCTTCATTCTTTATTTTAAAATAAAAACAGAACTGGCTTCAGTAATAGGCCAACATTGAAACGAGCTGGTAATCGTGCCTCTGCAGCACTGCCCTCTACAGGGTGGAATCCAAGCTGACAAAGTGGATATCATCAGCCCTATACTGCTAACATGTGATGGAGACTCACCTGTAGCTGAAGGGGTAGGTGTGTTTTTGGAACAGGGAGATCCAAGTTCTGTTGTCATTGGTGTCTTAAAGCTCTGAAGAGCCAAAATGTGCAGCACAGAAACAGCCAGGAAGCTTCTGGATGGGCATGGATTTGTTACAAAACTATTAGCTGGGTCAGTCTTGCAAAAAAAACATGGACATTTGCTAGCCCAGGCTAAGAGCCGATGTCCTGGGGCCAGATCCCACACAGGGCTTGAGATCCGGGGATTTGTCTGTAGGGCATCAGCTTTAGCTGCTGCTCATGCCGCCTGTCAGTAACAGACCCGTTATCACGTCATACGGTGGGATGGAGAGAGGTAGGGGAGGTAGAATTACTTTGCAGGGGGATTGATTTGTCAGATGCGGAGATCACGGGAGAGGGTGGGCCTAAGGGATGGAGAACCCCAAACCACCTCAACTCACAAGCAAGAAAGAGAAGCCTGGAGGCCCCTGCGAAAGAGCAGGGGGAGATGTGCTTTTCCCTCCTCCCACCCCAGTTTCGATTCCCCAGTGATCAGGTAGCATAAGAGTGCTTTCCCTGAAATGCTATTGGTGGGGAGGGGTGGAAACGGGCTGGATGCTCTCACCTGAAGGTACCAGGACTGGTGGCAATGGGAGGAAACTGCAGGACAAAGGGGCATCCTCACAACATAAACAAATGAGGGGATGGATGGGGGCTGGAATGGATCTTAGCTGAATCCCAAGCTTTAGAGACCTTGAGAACTGAAAAAACAATGAGGAGTCCTTGTGGCTCCTTAGAGACTAACACATTTATTTGGGCATAAGCTTTCGTGGGCTAGAACCCACTTCCTCAGCGTATGCCCAAATCAATGTGTCAGTCTCTAAGATGCCACAAGGACTCATTATTTTTGCTGATACAGACGAACACGGCTACCACCCTGAAACCTGAGACCTGAGATATTCACGTCAATATCACTAACATTCCCCAGGGCAAGCACATAGCAGCAGGTCTACCCCGCCACCAGCAGAAAGGGCCAGAATGAGGACAGAGTTGACCATACAGCCAATATAAAAAAATGCACCTCTGATTTATGCAGACAAAACTGGGTGCCAGTATCTGAAACTCTTGTTTTTCACCTTTCCAATCGCTGCTGGGAGGCAAAGAGTAGCATTATCCCCATTTCACAGATGGGAAACAGAGTCAATTACTTGCAATTCACCGGCAGCACCGGAACTGAGTCTCAAGAACTCCAGCTCCTGGCCCCCTATTCTAACCAGTAGGACTCCTCAGTTCCCCATCTGCTTTCCTCCTGTGGTGAGACAGCTTCCAAAGGGCTCTGGCCATTTGCTGGGGTACAGAGAGGGTGCTGCTTTACTTGTGAGTGCTGCTAATACTTGAAAGGATGTAGCTGAGGGTCATAAATCTTCAGTTAGAGTTAATGCGTCTGCATTACAGTGAGGAATTAAAGAGAGACAAAAACTCTAAGTGCTTGCAGTTGGCACCTGCACCTTGGTAAGTGGCATTTGTGCAAAGTCCTTTAGACTCTCAGGAAAATGGAAACAATGCAGCGCATTAAGAATCGCTGGAAGCACAACTTTCTCCTGCTTCGGGGGAGGAAGTGTCCTGAAAGGAACTAAGTTGGAGAGAGTCACTTTTACAGAAAGCTCTGTGCGTGCATGTCTCTCCCTGTCTTCCTCTCCCAGTTAGCTCTTTGTAAGAATGGATTATAGGGTCATAGGAATTAGCCCTTCCAGATCAGACCAGTGGTCCAGTACCCTCTCTCTTTGGCCTTGTCTACACTAAGAAAATTAGTACCTGTATTCCAGCAAGAGCCAGCAGTGGTGTAGATGTAGATGGTAACAATGACACAAGGGCTAATGTAATCCACACCAGTGTGGCGCTCTGTCCCCCTTTAGCAGTTGGGGCAGATCAGGGTTGATGAGTCCACTGCTGGCTTCCAGCCAAGAGAGAGGAGAAGAATGGGGCAGTGGTTAGGGTGCTAGCTGGAGACTCCAGAGACCCGGATTCAGCTCCCTGTCCTGCCACAGACTACCCAGGTGACCTCGGGCAAGTCACTTAGTGTCCCTGAGCACTAATTCCCCATAACAGCCCTGCCTCTCAGGGGTGTGTGAGGAGAAATTCATTGAAGATTGCGAGGTGCCCAGATCCTGCAGTGATAGGGGCCACAGATGTAATTAGACCTAGGCCATTTTAAAGGAGCTCGGAGTTTTAGATCCGCAGGTCCTGGTTTCAGTCCCTCATAGTGACAGCCCATCCGGGCATATCACCTCATCCTGGCAAGAATGGCCTTGGCAAGAACTGACAATCCCACCCAACCCAGGTACCTCCCCTCCCCCCCACCCAAAAAAAAAATAAAATAAAAGCCTGTAAAACCAATGAGCAAAATCAACACACATCCTGCAAGCAGAGGCAAACTCCATACAATCCACTAGGGACTTGGCAATTGGTAGCAACTGTAATGGCTGGCACTCAGATCGATCGATCCAGAAATGGGCAGCAGTATAAAAGCCTAAAATAGATGATTTGATTAAACCCTCTTCCAGATAGTTTGAAACGATCCTAAACTCATTCCTGCTCTTTGTTTTCTAAATTAATTTCTAACCCCAAATAGAACCTCACCTTTCAGCCAGTGACGGCAGTTTCCTTACTAGCCACTTATGGAGGGACTTTATCAAAGGCCTTTTAGATTTGTACATCGGTACCATGTTAAAACAATAGTTACATTTAGGCAAAAAGTAGCATGTGGTTAAAAAATGGGCTCTTGTAGGTACTGTAAGTGCCTCAGATGGAAAACTGCCATGGATCACAACACTGCTGCTGCTGAGCTGCATGGTTAGACAATGGTCTCATATCTGTGGTCTCACTTGAGCATTTTAAGCAGCATTTTCATGCTCATGACACTGTAAATGAGCCACTTGAAGCAGAGAGGCAACTCCCAGGACGCTGAATTCGTTCTGCCGGCCGTACACAAGTATCAAGCAAAAAGAAACTGGGCTTTACAGATCCCCACTGAGGCCTCTCTCTGAAGAGCAGCCGTTCAGAGGAAGATGAATAGTTTAATGGCTGCCCTCCTCAGGGTGTAGGGTCAGAAATCATATGATGGTTCAACATACAATTGCTGCATTATCGTAACAGGCTACAGCTCTATCCCTGGCAGACTGCGGCGCCCCTCACCAACATGTCACCTACCATTGCATGCTGGGGCCTGATGACTGGCTAGCTCCCTGTACGAAGCAGCGAATGACCTAGTCTGATGGGGACAAAGTGGCTGGTGTTTAAAGACGTGTACATAGGTGCCAACATTTCCTTTTCTCCGGGGGTGCTTCACCCCCGTGCCGCTCCTCCCCCCAAAGTCCTGCCCTTACTCTGCCCCCTCCCCCGAAGTCCCACCCTTAGTCCCCCTCTTCCCACCTGCATTCTGCCCTCTGCCCAAAGCCTCACTTTGCCCCGGTCTGGGGAACATCCCCTCACAACACACCTCTGCAGTGTACAGCCGCGTTACTGGAGCCATAGAAACCCTTCTCACAAACTCCCCAAGGCTAAGCTCTTAAACCTAACTCCCCCTCCTCTGATTCTGGGATGATTTCATCATGGGTTGGTCCTGCTTTGAGCAGGGGGTTGGACTAGATACCTCCTGCGGTCCCCTTCCAACCCTGAGATTCTATGATTCACTCCTAGTTGCTGCTCTGTGTCCCCTCTTCTTTCCCGCTCTTTTTTCAGCCTTTTCCAAAAGGGATTTCGCCACACAAATGCAAGCAAGGAAACAGTCTGAGGGCAAACAATCCTCTTGCTCATGCAGCAACGCATCACTCAAAATGGCAACTGCACAGGAAATCGATACTTGGAGAGAGAGAAGACAGAGGTCTCAAGTCGTCACGCAAATGGTTTGTGGTTCTGCTAGAGCAGGGGGAGCGTTGAGGAAAACCAATCACTGGATTTAGATTTCTTGTATTTGTACTACGGTGACCAGACAGAAAGTGTGAAAGATCAGAACGGAGGTGTAGGGTAATAGGTGCTAATATAAGAAAAAGCCCTGAATATCAGGACTGTCCCTATAAAACTGTGACATCTGCTCACCCTAGTTTGCACCCCTTCTGAATCTGATTTCTCATACACATGAAGATCTATTTCTACGAACATTTGGGGGATGTAAATGTTGGGCTTGGAGGCAAAATTTGTTTCTTAAGAAAAGGAACCTCTAGAGGTGGGACCAGAGCAGCGGCCACCTTGCAGTTACATTTGTTGGGCAGCGAAGGGGAAGGATAGGCAGCAGCTGTCTGTACAATAATCACCACCAGCAGGAGTCAGGCGCACGCACCAGACTCTCAGGCCAAGATTTTTGTAACTGATGGGGGATTCTGGGTGCCTGATTTGAGCCAAGTTAAAGGGGCCTGATTTCCCAATTTCCTCAGTGTCTCTGGAAATAATTCAGTCAAAATCCTCATGGGTCTCATAACTGCCCCATAGTGAACTCCCCCGAACAGCTGCGTCCTGTACATCAGTGCTACCTCACACCTGGTCATGTTTCCTCTCCTCCCAGTCTCTCTGAACATGCGTTATGAATGTATAGTAGCACAGCATACAAATAGGAATGAGCCGGGATAGGAAATCGAGCAGTCTAATGACTGCAGCAAGAAATGGAGTTCTGACGTTGACCTAGGTTCTGTGAGCGATGGTTACAGAACTGCAGTTGGACCATAGGCAACTCAGCTTCACCAGAGGGAAAGATCTGTTACCAGCTGTTTCACAGCTTACTGCCAGTGCATGCAATTTTGCAGGAATAAAATATTGGCGTTTTCTCCCCCCCTCTCCTGCATCCTTCTTTTTCTTCTTCTCAAAAATCAAAGGCTGCAGCAGCAAGTTTGGCCCTAACCAAAACTGCATCTGACTGTAGAAAGAGCTACTGGCAGGCTCCTTCTGGCCTCAGGCTGCCATATGCTGGTCTTCTCAGCCCACCTTAAAGTGGTTCTTCCACAACAGGCCTTTATCCATGAGTCAGACAGTCACCTTCCATCCCTCTCCCCCGTGGGAAAACAAGAGGCGAGAGTGATCTGCTCAGAAAAAACAAAGGCTGCACCAGTATTAATCACCATCACTAGCCTGCGCCAATATCAACCTATTTCCCCTCTGCGTCAAAATGATCTTGACCTACATCACCAGGTCTTTGCAAACAGGGTGGGAAAAGGAGGACAGACTCCATTTCAAGGTAGCACAGCCTAGCACATTACGGCTTCTAGCCAAAACCTAGGAACGCCTACATCCTAATCTCTGTTCCAGTTAGCGTACATTAAATATCCAGTCAGCTCAGGGGCTGGAACTTGGTGTTCTCCTTCCCAAGGAAGTGCCCGAACCACTGGACTATTGGCTGTTCTGGAATGGGGCTCTCCCCATCTCCCATTGATGCTGTTCCACTTTGAATAGTCACCAGGACAGAGAGGAATAGTTTAGTCGTTAGAGCACTCTCCTGGAGCGGGTACCCACTCTCTGCTCCTACAAATATGCAACTATTTACATAAAGCGGAAAATCTCCAGCAGCAGAGATGGAGAAATTCATCCCAGAATTCCTTGCAGCCTGGTGGGCAGGACACTCTCCAGCCCCTGCTCCCAAGTCAGGATTGGAACCGGGATCTCCCACCTCCCAAGTATGTACTCTATCCACCAGGGAGTTAAGTCTGAGACTGTCCCCAGCATGAAACATTTGTATAGAACAAAACAATTTGTTCACCCCCCACAAACAAAAGTTTCAGTTCACCAAAAATTCTGAATAATGTTGGTTTTGGTTTGATGGGATATTTTTCAGGACTACCAGCAAAGCAAAAATCACACAGCTGTACTCCTGCATCCCAGACTAATACCCTAAGCACTCAACTAGTTGTATCAGCCTTCCTCTCAAGGCCGCTCTCTTTGCTGGAGGGATGCAGCCCAATTTAGCCCAGGGAATAAAAGACAAAACAAAAACCCTGGAAAGCCCCGTCTGCTGCTGTTGAAATGAATAAAAGCACACAGCATTTTAACACCAAGAGCCAGCAAAGCCCAGCGTGTCGTGAGAAAGGCCCACAGCACGGAGAGGATACAGATTCTGTACTGAGATGGTACAGAACATATCGGCTGCCTGCCTCTGCTGCAAGAAAGGCTGCTTATTCTGCGCTTGCATCTGCTAGCGGTGGCAGCAGGGTCAGTCAAGGCTGGACTTCATTGATAATTGAACATTTCTCTCATGTCTCCACACGGGAATTAAACCGTAACCTAGATTAGCAGAGAGTCCGCCGGGCAAACCAAAAATAGCTCACCAGCTAACGTCACGTGGCAGGCAGGTCCATCAGACGTGGCCAGTTCTGGGGCAGTGCTGCATGCAGTTAGATGGTGGAAAGGCGTTTTCCAGCTGTTTGCTTTCCAAAATGCCTTGGTTCATACAGATCATTTGGAAGACAGACAGCAGGTTCCTCCAGGAGTTTCCAGGGAAAAAGAAACCTGCAAGCAGTGTCCTTCCACCCGCAGACAGGAAATAGTCCTGATAGAAAGGTGACTTTTAAAAGCCTGTTGTGTATTTGTGTGTGGTGATGATAGCACCAAGCCACAGACTCCTTTCTTTAGGTGGTGCTTGAGTTCCCGAGGAACAATGGCTAATACAAGAGGAGGGACAGAGAGTCAGGACTCCTGGGTTCTGATCCCCAATGACTCCACAGGTGACCTTTGGGTAGTCAATATTATTTAACATTTGTATTTTATTTTCACTCAGCCACAATCACTGATGATGCCAGAGCTACACCTATTTTAGTTTTACTACAAACAGCTCTCAATGCCTGATCAGTACTGTAGTTAGAAAAGCACATGACAAATCTAATCTTTAATTGTAACTAATTGATCTACAAGATATCTATAGACACACCACCACTTGGCTTTTCTATGTAGATCTCAAAGTGCTTTACAAAGGAAGACAGGATCATTAAACCCATTTTACAGGTAGGGAAACTGAGGCACAGATGCAAAGCGATATGCCCAAGGTCACCAACAGAGTTGGGACTAGACCCCAGTCTCCTTCCTTCCATCCCAGGAAGCGCATCCTCCACTGGAAGTATGCCACAAGCACTTGCCAGCTAGAAAACATAGGAAACCTAGGAAACCCCTGGAAAACAACGGCAACTACTATTAGGATGGGAAGAAAAATCCACTTCCATTCCCATGCCTTTCCTTTGTGGATTGTGGAGAGTTGCAATTAAACAGGGTTGTGATTCAATTAATTTGTTAATACTTGTAAAACTCTATGAAGATGACACGCATTATGTAAGTGCTACATATTTAGGTCTGAACCTGCTACCACTGAGTTCAGTGGGTGGTAGCCCTCCACTGTATTCAGTCAGTGCCCTTAGAGTGTTCAGGGATGTAACAATGTTCTCTGCAGCATCAAATTAGATATGAAATAATTCTAGCATCTCTTTTATAAGCAAACCTCTGGAGTAGATGCAATATGGCCTGGTGTCGGAATGAGAGAAGACTGATTTCCCTTAACAAAGTTTCAATGCAAACCATCTTATAAGTGACCTTTCAGTTTATCAGATGCACGGTGTGGAATTTAGAGTGTTTATTACTTGCATTCCGAGGGGATTTAATTCCAGGCACGGAAAGCACTTTGGAAACTTTAAGGATTATTGAGATGGGGCGTGCTCTCTAAATTAGAGAAGTCTTTCTTATTGCAGTTACATCAGTCAATCAGTGGTCATGAGTTTTAGAAACTCATCTCAGGTATTGGAGAATGCACTGTGACAAAAGCAAGGTAACTGGTGGTAATAAATACCTGGTCTTGTGTGCCAGGGTTGTCAATTTTTAAAAATATGTCTGGTATGGAAGACCGAAAGCCGAAAGCTTATGGAAATAACACTCCTGACCTCATCTCTGAGGTCACCTGCCAACAGGGGCAGTGCAAGGCTGGCTGAATAACAGAGCTTTATCCAGCCAAGTTATGGTTACAATTGATGGGAAGTTTTCTAGCACAATATTCTTCCATCAGAAAATGCTAATTTGTCATAAACTAAAACTTACACAACATGGCAGTACAACCCTGAAACTGGCTAAATCTGATGGACTGTGTGATTTATGGATAGCAGCACCTTGAATAACAATTCTTGTTTTGCCCAGGTGGGCTCCTTGCTCTTCAGGGTTACAGTTTTGCAGAAAAATTGGCAATTTGGATAAAATTTTGTTGCAAAAGAATATTTGAAAATAAAAATGTTTCAGTAAGGCTAAAATATTCCATTCGACCTTTTGGTGCTCTATTTCCACAACTTCTTTTCATTTTAGTTTTATACTTTTATGTCATAAACGCTTTATAAAAAGTCTAAATCAATACAAATTATTTCAGTTTTATAGAAATGGAATATTTCAATCAATCCAGTTAAAAAAATCCAGAATTTCATTTCATGGGAAATTTCAATTTTCTTTTTCAATTATTATTCATTTCAGAACAGAAAAAAAAAGAAACACAATCACAGAATTCCCCACAAAATGAAAAATCCAGTTCCCACCCAGACCTAGTTATATTGCACTGGAAGGAAATGGGGAAAGATCAGGAGAAAGACAACAGAAGAATTTTTTTCCCCCGCAAGGTTCATGGAGCCATGAAAGAAACCACTCCCGTTATTAATGTATCTGTTGGCTTTAGAGGCCTAGTCAGCTGGCAGAGACAGACTTAAAAGTATGGCTCATCTTGAAAAGGACTAAACCCAGGAGAAGTAAATAACTACAACCATTCAATCTCGACAATCACTCGAGTTTCTCTTTTGGCAACACAAGGTCAGTTGTAAGGTTTCTGTAAGCTCTTTGGGGCAGAGTCTTTTCTTTATGTGTCAACTGCATCTGGCACACATGACCCTGATGCCAACCAGGGCTTCCAGGCACCAATGCTGCCAGCCATGAGCATTCTAATATAATGAGTTAGTCTTACCCCACCCTAAAACACATGATTTTTTCTTAAATAACAAATTTGGGGTTATGTTCATCTTCTGGTTTCAGAGCCTCCAGGGTGTAGGGTAGGACACATTTTCAAGCTTTTCTCGCAACCATGAGGGCTAGAAATTAACTTTTAAAAAAAATTAAAATAGTTGTTCTCATGTATTAACTGGACTCTTACAGCTAAATAACATGAGACTCATGATAAAATCTCGAATGCTGGCAGCACAAAGCTGCTACTGTAATACAAATAATAAATGATAATAAAGGAGAAGCCAAGGAGGAGAAATAAAAAGGGAAGAAAACTGGATCAAACATCCCAACTCAACATAACCTAACTTGGCTTTGGTGGTTCTTTTTCCATGCTGAGCTGTGTATGTTTGTCTGTAAGGAGTAATCGTAGTCATTCCTGGTGCTGGATAATTAAATCACAATATAATAGACTTTTCATTAGGTACGAACAGCAAAGAGCATGAACATTCTTCATGCCATAGAGGATGTAACCATTTCCCAGAGCAGCACAGATGACAAAATCAGGCCCCATATGGCTTAAAGCAGTTTTAGGATTCCTCTCTATGTGACAATTTCCAAGCATACATATAGGATTAGACGCAGGGCTGGTGCTCTGTTTTTAGAGTGCTGTATTTAGAGACAGAAAGCATCAGTCCAACATAATGAGCATTAATGATGCAAAAGCCAATTTTCTCCTGAAACAAGCCAAGATCGGCTTCTATGCTGGGAACGAGCCATTCTTGCATCTGCAAGGTATTCACTGTATTATAGCAACCCTGCAACAACCAAAAGCAGATCTTCATAGCTGATATTTAAGTTTCCAATGGCCACGGTATAGTGGCAACAACAAGGCTAGACTTCAGATATGCCAGCTTCTCGGGCACAGCTTCCTGCCACTTATGCTAAAGGAGGAACGGTCGTTTACTATAAGCAGTACAGGGCATATGAAACACAGGAGTTTTTCTGACATCTGTCCACAGAGGGCAACACATACAGACTGGGCAGTTGATTGAAACACCAATATAAAGCCCTTTTTAAACGACAGGGGAAAACATGTTTTGCTGTAGCCTGAAAAGGCTGTAAAGTGCTGAGGATCTGGCTGCATTAATACCACAAGAGGCCCACGTTTCCATGGGAACCAAGCATTTATTTACTTTGAAAAGCAGAGCAAATGGACTAGCAACTTGCCACTTCTGACATTTTGCCAGGGCCGGGAAGAGAAGTCTCTGTGTCCAGGAGCCAGTAAAGGGAGCTTGTGCCAACCCACTGAGCATTTGTATCAGATGCTCCATAACTTGAAGGGGTGATTCAAAGTTTCAGGACACAAACTAAAGCCCACATGAAGACAGATGCGTCTTTTCTCCTCTTTTGCGTTTATGTGCTCATGTGATTTCTTTCCTTTTGCTGAGTTATCCAACACACCCTTTCAACAGGACAGCACAATAGAAAGCCATCCAGTTTCCAGACATAGACCTGGAATTCAGCTCACTGGTGTACCCATCTTATGAATACCGCCTGGGAATCCTGACTGAGAGCGGGGCTCTGTTGTACTAAGCGCCAGACTCACACAGTGTATGAGACAGCTCCCGACCAGAAGAGTTTACTGTATAAACAAAAAGGGTGGGAAGGAAGCCAAGAAAGGCAAAGAAACTTGCTCAAGGTCACACCGTAGGTCAGTGGCAGAGCTAGGATTAGAATTCAGGTCTCCTCCCTGCTAGGGTAGTGCAGATAGCCACAAGGTAACACTGCTTCCCTCTCTTTATATCTAGGCGTGGATTAGAATCAGTCGTGTGACGGAACGAAGAGACAGCTCAGAGAAGTAAGAGATAGAAGAGACCTTGTGACCATTTTGGCCCTCCCCCATCAGTACAGAACTGTTTCTCTCTCCCCCTATAGAAGCAACTGGCTAGATGTACAATAACTGACTCACACAAAAGAATAAGTCAGGGGTTTGCTCTCTCCCAGCACCATAACCAGCCCATTGTTACTGGGACTGTCATAGAAACAGCAGGGATAGAACCCAGAGCTTCCTGCTCCAAGTGAGGAGAGGTCCTTAAGACTTACGATAAAAGGATATCATCCTTTGGCATAAGAGGATCTATTACACGCAGCTGAGCTGGTGCATTTGTATCTGGAAGAGAGGATAATTGCCAGAGAAGATGGAAATTACAATGAGTTTTTCTACCGTTATTAAATGCATCTTTCAGCGAGTTTGCTGCTACTAATTATTTCAGGGAGAGCAAGAGACCTGTCATTTTTTGGATACATAATGGAAAATCAAATCAGAAAATAGGGGTTGTGTGTGAGAACGTGGTGATAAGAACAGATCTTGATATAATCAAATCGCATTTGAATCCATCTTTAAAACAGGTTTTGCACAAAGTGGAATTTGAGGGGAAATACCCCCAGATGCAGCACCTCAGGGCAGAACAGAAAGAGATGCTGCGACAATGTTCTCACTTTTTAGAGACATGGCTACTGCAGTAAAATGATTGATGGTTCATACAGAGAACGTGAGCTTCCAGCAGCAAGGTCTAGTGGCTAGGTTTCTGGCCTGGTAGTCTGCAGACATAGGTTCCCTTCCCAGCTCTGACACTAACCTGGTGTGTGACCATGGCCAAATTGCTTCATGCCTCTGAACATCAGTTCCCCTCTCAGCTTTTGTGTTGATATTACAGTGGCAAGCTCTTTGAGCAGGGGCTCTAACGTATTATGTGCCTGTACAGCCCCTAGTACAATGGGGCCCTGATCTCAATATAAATAATAATAAAGGCCTAGTGCCTGAACTGGTTTTAAGGTCATGGCGGCAGGATGTTAGCTTTTGCAACTACTTTGATTTGGGGCCTACCATTCACTCTTTAACTGCTTTTGGAGGCCAGACTTCCTCTAGAGTTGTCTGATGCGAGGAAAATGAAGGTGATTCCAATGGCGAAGCATCAGCTGACTCTACAGACACTGCAAAACTCAAATCCAGCCTGAATAGAGAGAGAGAGAGAGAAATGCTGATGTTGAATATTTCTGCTATTGGCAATCATTTTTAAAAACACCCACCCACCAAGTGCTTCTGAAAGGCACCGAATAGCACACTAATCGCTGATAGATCTGGCAGGAGTCCACAACCTCCCTCATCATCTTTCCATGGAGTTCTTCTTCTAGCACCAAAGCAATTGCATAGCAATTGGCAACACCTTCCTTCTTGGCTTAGATAACGAGAGGGGACTAAGCCAAGAAAGCTGATTGAAGACTATCAGTTGCAACTCTACCTGCACAAAGGGAAAGAGTTGTGATACATTGTCCTTTAATTTGGACCATTGCTGGAAGGAAAAGCAACAAAGGCAGGTGTTAAGGATGGAAAGAAAAGAGCTGAATTTCCAGATCTTTCCTAGTTAGCACCCATGCTAGTCAAGGTTTTTCTAGTTTTTTTTTTCTCCTTTCTAGTTTTCCTTTAACTCTTTAAAGAGAAAAGAAAAAAAAAAAAATCACAGCTCGGATGATGGGGAGTGCATTATCCTAGCAGCATCCTGGTTTGCCCAGAGAAGCAGAAGTCTCAGTGGTGACACCAGCACTTCTGGTATATGCGTACAACGCCCTGGTGAGATCTCCTGTGGGGATCAAACCTTCGACCTCAGGATCTAAAAGCACGAGCCTCTGGAGCTTGAGCAAATAGGCCCAGGCTGTGAGTTTTAAAAGCACCAGAGGGACTTCAGAGCAGACGTCCCATTCACTCGTTTGACACTCCTAGCCTAGGTCTATTAGTTTGGCAGTGTAGCTGACACAACCCTGTTTATATGGTCTAATCACTACAGGAGGACAAAGACACGTGTGTAACACCGGGAGGATCTGTGCGAAGTCACAAGTGGTTTAGACACCTTAATATGTTGGTAGTGCAGCCAGCAGCAGTGGCAGCATCTATTTCCCCCCCCTTCTGAATGGGCCCTGAGAACGCTAGACCATGTAAACGATTGATGCTATTGGCCACATCTACACTGGGAAGGCACTCTTGCAAGCTCACGGTGCTGCAAACAAAACTCTTGTACGGTTCCTCGCGCCCCACTCAACAGCCATTTTACAAGGGCTGGCTGCAAGGGCCGGTTGCAGCCTCTTGGAGCATCTCGTTAGCACGAGTCCAGCCTGACAAGCGCAATGCACCAGAGTTCCTTCCCAGCATGGCCAGGAAGCCGCAAGTGTCGCAGTTGCACCGGTGCAGCCACCTTTCCTAATTCCAGCCCACCATGCAGCGCCCTAGGTAGGGACGTTAGGAACAGCTCTTGGCAACAGCGCCGGGAACTTTGGAGCAGGTGGGTCCTTTCTATGTACTCGGACAATCCTGGATCCGCAGAGATTGTGCGGTAATAAGAGGACTCTTAGGTAAGGAGTTATGATTGCACAACGATTCCCATCACTGTTGTTGGTAGAGAGGGACGCGCCATTCAAGGCCAGAACAGACAAAGAGTAAATGGGAAGGAGCCCCCGTGGAACTATTTAACTGGTTTCCCCTTTCCCAGAGCAGCGGAGGGTTTTCCTTGAAAACTTGATGGGGAAAAAAATCCACCGCTAGGGGAGGGGGGATACACAGGTTCCCGACTTGCAGGGCTCTGTGCAGAAGGCAGTTTCAGGTTTCTTCTTTCGCTCCCCCACTTCAGGGAGCACATGACTGGGCATAATGAAAGCTTTTGTTTGTATCCAGTCTGACTGCGGGCGGGATCGTGACTCAGCACTGGCGAGGGCAAAGGAACCACTGGATAGTATGTCTACAGCTGCTGCTGCTGAATTTGAAATGCGCCAGAGGACATACCTTACTCGAAGGCTGCAGCTCAGTCTATCCTTGGCCAGTCGCTGTGTTCTGTAATCAAAGCATTATGGCAATAATGGGTAGCAGTGCAAACAGATATCTGTTACCGGAAAAGGACTTGTTCATAACCATAGCAAACACCGAGTGCAATTTAACCACCAACTGCTTATCATGCTCCCAGTTGAAAGATACACAGATGGATTAAATTCAGTCAGGCCTGGACATCCCATTTACAGTCAAGCTCTAGTTTTGATGTAAATTATGTAAAGCGTTCTGAGCTCTGCCTGCCAGGCTAGCAGAGGAGGATGGTCACTGTCCCTTTGGCTATCAGGGCCAATGCATACCAACAGGAAGGACAAGCTGTGCCAATGTATGGTTGCTTATATTGGAAGTATCAACAACATTCAGCTTCATGTTCTTGTACTTCACACATTGGGAGCCTGATTTTCCACCTGTTAAAGATAAAGGCAAAGCTCCCACTGACTTCAGTGGGAGCAAGGCTGGGATCTTTATGTTTATTTAAAACACGCACCCATCGCCACTTATTGTTAGAAATTAAATCAAACGCCAGGACACAATGCCACCAGGGGGAAGTCGGTCACACCCACGACCAGCTATGTAGCCCTCCAGCAAAAGCAAGTATCCTGAGCAAGTCTTGCACTGTGGGTTTACCCCCAGGCTTTGTTGAATCAGCTGTGGTAGAGAAGTCCAGTCAACCAGGGTTTGTCAAGAAGTCTCTTTTCCTACACAGTCTCCCCATAACTCAGCAACTTAAGAGAGGCAATCTAGTCTAGTGGGCACAGCACTGGATTAGGAGCCACGAGACCCGGGTTCTGATCCTGACTCTGCAACTGGCCAGTTACACACCCTTGGGCAAGTCACTTTCCCTCCTATTCTGTCTTGTCTCTTCAGACTGTACGTACTATCTCACTATATGTTTGGACAGTGCAATTGTGCCCTGATCTTGATAGGACTTCTCTAGGTACTATTATACTACAAATAAGGAGAGGAGATTGGATGATTGTATTGGTCTTGAAGGTGCATGGAGAAAGCTGGTCTCTTAAGCCTTGTCAAAACTAGGAAACATACCTGCTTCTAGCACAAGTCAGGAACTGTGGCAGCTGAACAAAGCCCATGGCAGATATCAGTCACATTGCTTAATGCTCTTCTGGAAGGTACTGATGAGTGTGGTATAGGAATGGATATAGAATAGCAGGAAGCCACGTATGGTTCTCAAACACGGGTCTGGGGGCCCCCTGAGGGGCTGTGAGCATGTTTCAAGGTGTCCGCTAAGCAGGGCCAGTGTGAGTCTTGCTGGGTCCCAGGGAAAAAAGCCAAAGCCCCGCTGTGCAGGGCTGAAGCCCAGGGCCCTGCCACGTGAGGCTGAAGCAACTTAGCTTCAAGGGGCTGCAGGCAATTACCCTGCTTGCTACACCCTAACACCAGCCCTGGCTTTTATATGCAGAAAAATAGTAGTTGTGGCAAAGGTGGGCCATGGACTTTTTATAGCATGTTGTGGGGCGGGGAGGGAGGGCTCAAAAAGGAAAAGGTTGAGAACCCCTGAAATAGCCTGGATCCTCATGAGAGTTCTAGCTAGAGATGAGTCACCATTTCAAAGGCCTCATTTTACCAAAGGGTTAAAGCAAGGCCATTTCCAATCAGCACCAGAGCTTGGTGGTGTAACCAGTCCAAGGCGGTCATGGCCAAAGAAAGCCATGGTGACAGTGAATCTCCGTCTCCTGGGTGGATGAATCAAACTGCAGGGTTGATTCCTGCCTTTTTGTTTGCAAGAGCAGGACAAGTGAGATGTGAGAAACACACTGTCCAAGCAGGCAGAGACACTACTGACCAGATTAGCTAGAAAAGTTCCTCCACCTGGAGTGGGATCGTACCCTCCTGTGGTAGGGGGCTGGGATCAGCAGTCACCTCAGACTTTCTATGGAAGGCTCCCCTCAGGAAGTAGCAACCTAAGGGGCCAGTTAAGACCCAAGTTGTGTAATCTTAACCTCAGAGAGCAAAAAGGAGCCCCAACTCCACCGGGTGCAGGCCTCTCCACATTGCTGCTCCACCTTCTCTTCTGCCTTAGCCGCATGGTTCTCTTTAGAGCGATGTTGCTGCTGGCTGTTCTTCTCAGACCCTTCCGTCCCATTGGCCTTGCCTGTTCATTTTACCTTCAGCTTGAATCACTTCTCCCAGGCACCAAAAAGGCCACGCATTTGACCTTGTCTCTCACATACTGCTCCTTTTTTGGCCTCCCAGTGCTCAAGTTCTTCTTCTCTGCAGTCACAGTCTACAGATTTCTCTGCCACTCCCAGTCCCTCTTCCTCACTTTCCCTTCTGCTGTTATCAACTCCCTCCACTCCCCGCTCTCAATTCCCTTGCCTCCCTTTCCCTCAGAAATGCCTGGTCCCAATCCCTGCTTAGTTCCCCTTGATCCTAGGCAGCTGAGTGCCTGTAAAAGTCCCTTCACCAGACAGCTCTCTTTGGCAAGAAGTCAGTCCTCTCTTAATTCAGTTTGGTCCTATTCCTTGCTAAAGAGCACGACTCTCCCACTCTCATCCAATTCCTTCCCCACAATTCCCCTGGCCTCAGCAAAACCTCTGACTCCCTCATAACTCTTCCTGCTCTCCCACCCCCATACTCAGGACCGTGTTGACTTTCTGAGAGAGGAGGCCTATAGCGAGGCGGTGTGGTGCCCAACCACCCCGCAGAGGGACGAGCTTCCCCAGAGGCAAAAGGGGGCGGAGCTGGAGAAACCTGCACCCCTCCCCCAGAGGTCAGCTGGCCAATCCGGAAGTATAAAAGCTCGGCCCCGGAGCTCACTTTGGAGGGAGCCAGCGGAGAGGCCAGAGGTCACAACCAGAGCTCCTGAACGGGAAGCCCCGGGGACCCAGCCTGAGCCCGGGAACTGGCCGAGCCTGCCCTGCGCCCGCTACCCAGAGGAAGAGGGACCGAGTCTACCCCGTCCGTGCTACCCCGAGGAGCTTCCCAGTCTACCCTGCGTCCGCTACCCGGAGGAAGAGAGACCGAGCCTACCCTGTCCGTGCTACCCCAAGGAGCCTCCCAGTCTACCCTGCGTCCGCTACCCGGAGGAAGAGAGACCGAGCCTACCCTGTCCATGCTACCCCGAGGAGCCTCCCAGTCTGCCCTGCGCCCGCTACCCGGAGGAAGAGGGACCGAGCCTCCCCCGTCCAGGCTACCCCGAGGAGCCTCCCAGTCTGCCCTGCGCCCTCTACCCGGAGGAAGAGGGACCGAGCCTCCCCCGTCCACGCTACCCCGAGGAGCTGCCGCCTCTGCCTCCAGACAGCGACTCGGAGGAGCCCATGGAGGTCACTGCGCCTCCCCAGGTACCCTTTGACGGGGAGTTAGGAAGTGGCCCGGGGAACGAGTCTGAACCTATGTCAGTGTGTTGCGGTCCGGATCCCCACTGACTGCAGCAGGCCTGTTACCGCTGCTAGGGCCCCGGGCCGGGACGCAGTGGAGTGGGTGGGCCTGCGTCCCCCCTGCCACCCTTAACCGTGGGTGGCAGTCTCCCCCTCAGCCAGACGCCAGTGCTAGCTGTCTGGTGCCGCTCAGCCCCTGCTTGAGGGTCTGAGCCTCTGACGCTACCTGTGTGTGTGTGTTGCCCGCCCTG
Source organism: Dermatemys mawii (assembly GCA_007922305.1). Taxonomy (NCBI): domain Eukaryota; kingdom Metazoa; phylum Chordata; order Testudines; family Dermatemydidae; genus Dermatemys; species Dermatemys mawii. Next base: position 5,595,080 of record ML677366.1, on the reverse strand, counting down.
CTTTCGGGCTAGGGCGTGCTGAAGTGGTGCTGCTCAGGCCTGGCTGAGCACTTGAGCCCCGGGCCCGGGTATTCCCCAACCCGGCTGAGGGGTGGGTAGCCCAACCGCCCCGCAGAGGGATGAGCCCCAGTGGCGACCCCCCTACAAGGCCCAACAGGACACAACATGACCTTCCCCACCCTAATCACCCCTTGTTGTTAACAAAAAGGTTTCTTACAGGCTCTCCTCCTCCAACCTCCCCTTTACACCGGTGATCTTAGCCCTCCCACCTTACGACCTCTCCTCACTTGACTGACCTCTCCCCCACCTCTGGTCCTTCCCCTCACCATACTAATGGACTCCCTCATCCTCGAGAGCCTGCTCTTGACCTGACCTGCCTTTCTGAGTTCCACTCCTTTTCATCTTGATCTCCAAAACAATTGTTTACAGCTGTTGCCTCAAGGTCCTCTCCTTTGACTTGATCTTGGACCTTATCCTGTCTAGTTTCTGCCCTACTCGCCCACTGAAGCTCTGTCACCATGATCTATAATGAAGTTTCTGAGTCAAGTTTCAAGGTCTTTGCTCCATCCACGCCCTCCTTGGTCACTGTTGTTCTCATACCATCAAACGCTCCCTCCTCCTTGAAATTTCACCCTCCCTTGGCTTTTGGTACTGTCTTCTCTTGGTTGGCCTCCTCACTCTGATGGTGCATTCAGCATCGTCTTACTCAGCCACTCTCCATGGGGTCCCCCAGTGCTCCATCCTCATCCTTCCTCCTCAGGAGATCTCATCGACTCGCACAGCTTTGTGCGATGAGTCATGGAGCTATTCCATTCTAGCGCTCAGATACCATGGTGATAAGCAGGGTATAAGGACGTGGATAAAGCATCTCGCCTGTGAACCACGTGACCTTGGTGCCTTTTCCGTTGCACTGCCCCTTCCCTGTTTTCTCCTGCAGTGCAGTACACTGCCTTGTTGTATCATGTCTCACAATTAGATCGTTAAGTTCAGAGGTGGGGACTGTGTCTTCCTATGCGTCTGTACTGCACGTAGCACGATGGGTCACCAACTCCGATTGAGGCCTCTGAGCACCATCAGTGTGCACACTTCACGAACGCTCTGAGGGGGCACAGAATGACTAGACATAAGCACACCGAAGGCAACAATATAGGCCTCTTTTAGAAAGGAAGCTGCCTAGAATAATTTCCCAGCCTCCCCCCAAACCAAGATGCCACACTGTGCAGAGTCGGAGAGAAGGAGTTACCAGAAGCTTGAAGAAAGGCAGAGCGTTGGTTCACCCCCCTCTTGCTACTGCCGCTGCCTAGGAGATTTCCTGCCAATTTTACTGCTCAGCCTCACTTGCTCTTCCTCACCACAGAGGACAGCGAGCGGCCTCCAGTTTGTATCTTTCACTCCCCCCCACAAACTGATCAGCTTCCTACTCCTTGTAACCTGGCGTGGGGGCACAGCAGGGGACATCATGGGCCAGATAAGCCCTCAGCTACCTGCCCACCACACTCCACACGTGTAACCAAGAGGAGATTTGCCCTACCTGGCTTAAAAGGAAAATAATTCCCTTGAAGTCAGAATAATATTCAATAGCAGAATCCTTCTATTGCTTTACCTGATTTAAAGCCTAGCCTGGGGACTAAAGACGCAAGATATCAACCCTCATTTTAAAAATTAGATCTTAACTGCCTAATGGCTCATGGAATGGTTTCCCTCTCCACTTTGCAAATGCTTTGATAAATGGTTACTTGAGAGACCACAGCTTGTTTTCAAAAGTCATTTACAATTAGAAGGATTGCACAAATGCTCATTTGTTAGTATGCTTCAGCGGCATGGCAGCCGGATAATTCATCATTCCCAAACCGCAGCTAAGCAGCTCATTGAGAGAATACCAGTCTGCGTCTGCCAGCATGTTTCTCATCAGTTCCCCACATGCTGCAATACTCACTCTGTCCAGCAAGGGGTAACTTGGGTTTCCTTAGGCAGATACTTAGAAGTGCTCTCTAGGGGAGCAGTGTGTAAATATGCAAATGGCTCTGTAATTGCAACTCGTGTTTATTATTTATAATGACAGTAATGCCTAGAGGCCCCAGTCAAGATCAGGTCCCACCTTGCTAAGCACTTACAAACACAGAGAGACAGCCCCTGCCCTGCAGAGCTTAGTCTAAATGGGGGGGGGGGGGGAAAGGCCCGGGGGAAACTGAGGCACATAAAGGTGATGTGATTGACCTAGGATCACACAACAGGTCAGTAGCAGAGCCAAGAATAGAATCCAGATCTCCTGACCCCTAGCTTCGGGGCCCCAGCCCATAGACCATGGTGCCGCTTTATCTATTACAGGATGCATAGTAAGGCACTCACCCAATTACATGAGCTACACTTTCAAAACTGTGCAGAGAGTCATGCATGCATCTGTTTATGCACACCTTATTTAAGTGAGCAAGACATGATCTGCCCATTCAAGGTGCCTGGCCAGTTAGGCACATAAGTGGGTGTGTATGTACACAGACCCCCTCAAATGTGCACACACTGGAAATGTGAGTGTTTAAGACAGACTCCTGGGCACCTACCTAAAAACTTACTTCTGCTCTCTCACACAATGGAATACAGCCAACCTCTTCTAGAGAAATCAGTTAAGTTTGTTTTGTTAAAGGAGAAACAGAGTGTGTCTTTATTTACTTTTTTCAGTAATGACTGGTACTTTGACCCCAGTCACACTCAAGTAGTTTACAACAGGAGAAAGGATGAGGTCCAAAAGTAATTACAGAGTGCACAAAAAACAGTGTCCTTGTGGGGAGTGGTGTGAGAAGACAGTCTAGGTTTATTTTTAATTTTTTCTATAAACAGAGCCAAAAACAAAACAGGAAATTGGTTGCTGGGTGAGGGGGGAATCTGACTGTTCTACGGATCACATGTTGGGGGATGGCTGCCCTGTGATATCATGGCAAGGCTGCGAAGGCCCAGGCCTTTTGCAGACTCTAAAGGAGATCATGCAGCATCATGTATCAGAGCCCAGACTGAATCCCAGTTATGCTGCCTAGGACAGAAAATGCAAGCAGTATACCAGCCTTTTCAGAGCGTCGGGTCTACAATAAGCATTTGCAACAGAAAACTAGTGTAAGTCACAAACAAGGCACTTGGGCACCGCTGCCCTTAGAAAATCAGATGGCAACCATGGTCAGGGTGTGACCATCTTAAGAATGGTGACAGACTCCTTCCATCTCCCTTCACCTGAAGGTCTGAAGTTACCGCTACATTCTCTGTTGTGAACAATCAAAGGGTCTCCTGTTACTGACAGCTACTGCCCACTATGCCAGTATAATTGTCACAGTCTGAAACACAAGCAACATCCAAGACAGCTAGTGGTAGGAGAAGGGCTTAGCATTCGCACTAAACCAAAAATGGGGAAAGGTTTCTGAAAATGTTCATTTCAGTTCAATCCTGTGCATTCACCTTGGTCAAGCTTTACCAACACAAATAGTTGTGGAAAGCAAATGTTAGCCACAAATATTTGTAACTAATGCATGTAACTAACCCAGTTGCAGTATCCAAACTCTGAGTTGTGTTGGTTAGTTGCAAACAAGTTATTAAATGACTCCTGTGACTATTCAGATAGCCAGAATAGGACTTGATTAAAACCCACTTTGTGTACATATACTGCACCTCATTTTTAACATTTGCACTATGTAATTATCAGCAAGGCCTCATTTGGCTCTAAACTGAGATTTCTAAACGGAATGAAACAAATTTATGAAGTGTTTGACTTCAGCAAACTGGATGCATTGTACTGCGCAGAGTATAATTCCCCCCCCTGCTGAAAGTTACTCCACAATCATCTATCAGCAAATAAGGACCATGTAACTTCAAGCCTGTTTCAGTTGAAAAATCAAGAGGATATTGCCTTTTCCTTTCAACAGGACTAGAAATGAGCCTTCATTACCTATGAACTCTGCCAGATGTTCCAGAGAGATTGCAGATTTCTTCATGGGGTGGGAGGAAAGCTTGTTCAAACAAAGAATCAAAACTTCCATACTGTTAAAGCACAGTACAGGTGAGAGTGAAAGCAAAAGCAATCTGGTGTCAGGTGCAGCTCTGAATCCCCCAAATGCATGGAAGATGGCTCTCTCTCACAGAAGGAACATTTTATAAATCAGCAGAACAAGACAGGTGGAAGGTGAGTTTACAGTGACCGCATTTGGCTAAACACCTGATTAACTGCTATTGCAGTTTCTACCGCAGCACTGATAGGACAACGCGATCCTTATGTTAAACTGTGCAATGGAATAGGTTGGGCTGAGAACTCAGCCTGGTTATTCAATAGCAGTTTGATAGCCAGCTATAAACACAGAGTATAAATCTCTGCAGCTACCCAGTTCTGAATGGCTAAACACGTAACGAGGCCATAAATACTCTCATAAAAGGTACGCTCCATTTTTTTTTGTTATAACCGTCTACAATATAGCAGCACTTGGTGAAACCACCTTCTCCCTGAGCTGTAGCAATTAAAAAAAATCTAAACAGCTCGGCTATAAAGCAGCAGCTAATATCTTAGCAGGTGTTACAGGGTTCTAAGAGCTGGGGTCCCTGTTACAATTCTTGTCAGCATCTGTGGGCCACAGTCGGGGATCAGGGGCCTATTATGCTGTAGGCTGTACAAATAAGGAACAAAGTGACTCTTACTATGAGAAGTGTGACACTTTTTTTACAGGTGACACACAAGTACTCATTAATTAACCCCTTAATTCCTAAAATTCACCACATTTTTTAAAATGTGGGTAAAAGAATTCTGGGATGAAGGGATAAATAGAACCAGAGTGTGTCTATTCAGAGACTATGCTCCCCCTGCTCCCTCAATCCATTTTAGTGGAATTCTTTAGGTCAGGGGAACTCACTGAAAATGTTTAAAATCACAGGTGCTGCACTACTTCAGGGGCAGGGCTCCCTTCCCTACGGAGCTGTAAAGCAGAAATGAGGGGGAGGGGTGTTAATTGCTCATGTGTCCTAGCGTCCCATCCCCGTAAGCCTGAGACATTGATGCAAGAGCACTGAAAGATTCTGCACAGTTGTTACCAGGCTTTCAGGTGTTGAAAGGAGTCCTGAAGAGGGACTATATTTGCTCCTTTCTCTCTGATCCCCAGCCAGTGACCGTATTGACATGTTGGGGAGGGTTCCAACCTTAGTCAATGCATTTCCTTCCCTTCCCCTACAGATATACATGGTGACTGTGCAGAGGCCAGGGAAAAAAGTTAACCCCAGAGACCAGGCAGCCCACAAATGCTACAGGAGGTTCTGTGGGGCAGTCCATTTTTGGGTGGCTTAGCCTCCAGAATGCTGAAGTGGGGGGAAGCCTTTCCTAAAGGAAGTTAACGTGCCCCTCTTGCTTCACAGGTACTTACACATTTCACTCTTTAGCCTTAATAAGAAACTACCAAAATTCCCAGACATCAGGGAAGACCCCAGGGAGCTTGAACTACTGTGGCTAAGCCCAAGCGTAGCCTCAAGAACAGAGGCATCCCCTCAAGTCATGCCCTTGCAAAGGGCAGCATCCCTTTTCCCATTGCCACCTTCTATGCCCTCCAAGATCCATCGCCAAATTCAAACCCCAGACATGCAGGCGCTTAGTGTTCTAGGCTTGCAAATTACAATCACTGGCTGTCACGGCCTGCAGATCAGATTCGGCAGGATGCAATCACATACAGTTACACATGCAAGACCAGACTCAGGCTCCAGCAAGTCTTCCTGTTGGCCTTCAATGCCCATATTGGGCCAGATCCTGAGCTGATGTAAATCAGCATCGTGCCACTGAGGCAATGGAACTGTGCCAGTTGACAACAGCTGTGGATCTGGTCCATTGTGTTTAACATGACCAATGAGGCACCTTACCCTGTGCTGCAGCACCAACTGGTGGCTAGCAAGGGCAGTTAACCGCACAGAATCCATCGGCACAGGAGAGCTGAATTCATTCCGTTTGTTCCAACCGAAAACACTTTGTAGTTAATCCAAGCACATGCCAATCCTCCTGTTTTCATTGATTTACCTAGTCACAGATGAAGATAAGAAAATCACTACTATTTATTACATTTGCACACTTTACATCACTGCCACTCTCCAGGGTGGAATCGGAGCGTGGGGACTTAATTATACTCTTAAACAAACTCCACTAAATCAAGAAAGGAGACAGTTAAAAATAGAAAAACATTTAGTTCAATTTATTTAGCAGCATCTTTATTGCAACAAAAAGGATTTGTAATAAAACGCGGCAAAACTAACGTTTCCACTTTACATGATTAAAAGCCATGTAGCTAGAAATGGAGGGAAACCCATAAACCTACTGGCGTGAGACATGCAGTTTTGTTAATACAAGTCAACGCTTAAACAGCAGGCACTTCATGTTCTAAAAATTAAACATCTGAACTTCTACTGTGCAGAACATTAAAGTAAAAACCACAAAAAGACCCGTCCTTTCAGAAGGGCGGCCCAAAGCACCCTGGAGGATACAGTACTTGTACTGACAGGGATCTGGTAACTCAAGTAAACAGGCAATTCAAGGCAGTGTTCTAATCTGGCTGATTTTCCCCCACCTTGTTATAGCCTTCTCAATATTCAGTGTCATGCAAGCAGCAAAACATACTGCTCTCCACATGGGACACAGATCAGCAAGAAACACAATCAATTATTTTATTCTAACAGACAAAGTCTCAAGACCCTGTTTTGTCAGTTAATGTCACAGCTGGATTCTTTGTTAGATGCAACACACCGCACATACACAGTTCTAAAGAGTTAAACCTTCAACACATCAAGCCCATCCGGAAAGTCTTTGCTAACCCTATTCCCAAATGCCCCTATTAGCGGAGAATACATTTTCCATTTTAGTATAATTAAGGTAATTTATTTTCAAAGTTTCACATGCTGATCAGAATTAATTGTTTCATTAATTAATATTGGGTAGTAAACTGAATTTATAAAAATGAAGTCGTTCTAGGTAATGAGTAATATATATATGAATACAAATGATATATTTGGAAATGGGGAAAAAATGTAGATTACTTGCCCCAATATAAAATGTGCCCTGCCTCCCTCCCCCACCCCATTCTTTATTAAAAGGAAGGTTTCCTTAAGTAATGGAAAGCACTTCAAAACATTAAACCACAGAATCTGTCCCCACTGAAGCAAACTGAACACAATTCCAAACAATGAAAACAGACAGAAAAGATACTTATACTGGCATCCCTATTCAACATCATCAATCCCTCAAGTCTTCAAAACCCAGCCTTTAATAAAGGCTCTATCATTTTTCGGCAAAAGTTAATGTGTAATTTTATTAGTCACAGAATTGAGTGGTAAGATGTGAAGACGCCTGCAACCATAGGAAAGAGATTTACATTCAAAACTTCGGGATCAATATTATCATCATATACCACTAGGTGGTGTGATTACTGCTGGGAGTAACCCTGCTTAACTCAAGAGGAATGTCTACATCTACACAGCAATTTTTCAGCCAGGGAGTACAAGCCCCATGAGCTTGAGTCAGCTGACCTGGGCCAGCTGGGTGTTTTTTTATCCCTGTGTTGACATAGCCTCAGATATCCCCAGCTAGGGATTTATTTCAAGGGGGCAAGGTCGCGATTTCTCCTCCATGGAATATTCTGTTCTCAGACTTTCTGCCTAGGGAGTTCACTAGCCCTGCTTAAAATTTAAAGTAACATTACAACTTGGCCATTTTGAAAGTAAGTCTACAAACAAAAACAATTTACAATAAATCCAAATGTCAATCATCATGGGCAACTCTTCTTGGGTGAAAGTGCCATCTCCCCAATCCAGAGATTTTCTACTTGGATTTAGGCAATTCCAAGGATCCAAAATGCCATCATTCACAGTACTCGGGACTGACACTGTAGCATAGGAAGCCTGGCTTACAGTTGGCAACAGGTGCAGAACTGCTGATCTTAGCTGTGGCTTGTCCCAACAAGACCAATCAGGGTAGAATATTCCTATCTAGTGAGCAGCATCTCCAGTTTTAAGAGTTATTGATGTACTCACACTTGGGATTTCACAAGGCCGTGCTCATTCCCTGTGGACTTGATTGTACCCCGTGAAATAAACAGGAATTTGGTCATTAACTTCAGTGGGTGTGGATCAGACCCTATGGGATATACCTTTCATTACCATTACATGTGGCAAGCATCCTTTGTACAGAACTATGAAATACTGATAGTTAATCCTTCCAGCATTTTCACAAAGAAAGAAAACATGGAGTTTTAAAGTGCCTGATAGCTGTAAAGGAAATTATTTTTGGAGAAACGGAAAACATAATTTATGTTGCAAAACAGAGTACATACTTGGTACTTTAATAGTTTTCATATAATATTATATCTATATATCTATAGATATATATATCTATCTATTTAAAATAAAGAGAGAATGCATTATTAAAAAGTTACATGTAAGCAATTTTATCATGTTCAGTGCTAAACTAAAATCTAGGCTTGATTACCAGAATCACATTTAATTCCTTCTTTGCTGTAAGCACTATTCCACAGAGGCCGTTTTGTACAAAAGAATCAATTTTTACTTCAGAATCGTATACATTTATATTCAAGAGATAATCTCTGGAGGAGGAACAAAAATACACCCCCAAACGCCAGTTAATTTAACATTGAACAAAATATAAACAACCTGGGAAAATGTGATACCATCCATGTTATTTTATACATATACATAGATATGGACAGATACAGGGGATGTCTACATGGCAACAAAAGAAAGAACCTGTGGTGCGAGTCTTAAGAGTCCAAAGCATGAATGTCCACACTGTTATTTTTAGCCTGCAGTGCAAGCCTGAGTCAGTTCACCTGGGCTGTTAGACTTGCTGCTCTGTTTTCTTTTGCGGTGTAGACGTACCCATAGATATATGTATATATATTACAGTGTAAATATGTAAAGAACCAGGTGGGATACCATAATAACAAATTTGTAGTTTTTATACTAACTGGCACATTGTTATTCTTCAAGCTTACCAATGTACCAGCTTGTCTGTAAATACTAACTACAGCACATGCCATTGGATGGCTGAAAATGCCAGCTTTTTCTGAAGAGAATTCAATTCAGTTACAATAATTAACTATTGTTGGTAAAGAGAAAACAGTGTAGGTATTGGGCTCCTTCCCCTAGTCCTCCAAAATAAAAACTTATAAACCTATTTTGCATATGCTGATGGTGTAAATTACAGGACTTTAAATATCACCAGTCCAATTCAATATAATTATGTGTGATCTGGGGGAAAAAAAGGCATATGCTTTACAGGAAGTGGATTCGCTTTGACTACCTTTAGCATAAGCCAACGGAGCAGATTCTTCTCTCTCTCACACGGCTCTTACATCCAGGTGATTCCACTGACTCTAGTGGAGTTATTCCTAATGAATACCGGAGTCACGACCATCAAGGTCAGGACCTATTGTTTTAAATGTTAGAGTTCTAGGGTCTGCTGATCATTCATATACCCCAACAAAGTTCTTAACGCACATTGCTACAATATTTGGGGTATTTCAAGTGGGAATACAAGCCACAGGGCATCCAGATTTAAAAGACTAAAAGAAAATCTTGCTGGGCTTCTCTCTCTGTAGCATCAAAATAGAAGGGAAAAAGTTCTTGGCTTTTTAAAAGAGAGTACCTAAAAATTATGGGAAGCTAACACAGAAATCCCAGGCAGCATTTTCTGGTTTAAAAGTAATAATTTGACTATGGAGTTCTATTTTAAACAACATTTTGAAAGTTAAAAGGATTTTCAAACAGTTCACGTTTTTCAGCCAAGTCCATACCATAGTTAAAACCACACTAGCAAAGAAAATCATGCTTTAATGTGATTTTATATTGCTGGGTGCTAGCTTCGAGCAGCATTACCTTAAGCAACAGAGACAAGGGTTTCTCTCGGAGGACAGCATACGACCATGCTACACCGCAGTGCTAGAGATGACTCAAGGGTGGTGAAGTCTATATAAATATACGGGAGCGGGATGACTAGGACAATAAACTTTCTCCACACTGATCTGAGAATAATGCTAGAATAATGACAACAAAAAATTTAATAAAACACAGTTTGCATTGCTTCAATGTAGTGTTGATAGGCCTCCATCTTAGCAACTCCCCAGCACTTGGGTTTTGGAATTTTAAAATCTTACTGGGGGGGGATATTTATACACCCACCTGCTGAGATAGGAAAATATTTTGAAAACAGCCTCAAAATGCACATTGGGTGAAAGTCCATGGGAACAGGCTGTATTTTTAAAATATGAGAAATATACAAAGTTTCAGCTGTTTGGCTTAAAACTAATTTGCTTCTCAGCATACAAGGCTAACTCTTCTGTCCATGTTATTGTAAAATACATTTTTCACCTCCCTGGGTGAAATCAGGTACAAGCTGTTTATCACACTACAAAAGAAAAAAGCAGCAAGATTTTACTAAACAGAGATGAGCTCACTGAAAAAAATGGCCTGATCTTAGTTAAAACCAAATTATAAACTTCTTCAGGAGGCAGCTAGAAGTGTTTTTTTTTTAAAAATAATATCCCCAACATCTCGTTATATAATGTGTTTAATATGCAACTAATTCCTAATGAGCCAGACATCCCTTGCACAAAGCATAAACTATTACACATTACGTTTTCAAATGTTATCCAAGTTGTAACCATCCAGACAGATTTTTGCCATGACATGAGCAAGTCATCCAATATTACTTTGTTATAAGAAACTGAGAAACACACTGTAAAAAAAATACACCAATTAGACTCGCACAACTCAGTGTTTTCAGATAGTGAAGATATGGTGTTGTGGGAAATGCGTTACTGAATTTTCAGCTTCTTCCAAAAGAAGTTGCATGGTACTGCTGCGTGCCACAGACATTTGATTTTATTTCCATTTTAAATTGATTAGGCCATTGTACTGTAGTTTCCTTGTATGGCACCTAGTTTACTTTAAAAAAAAGTGTGTGTGTGTGCATGTGTGTGTGTGCATATGTGGCAGGCACCAAAATGCAATATTCTGTTCTACTTCCTCTAAAGATCAATTTCCTCGTTTGGTTAAGCAGCCAGCATATCAGAGTTCCACAGAGCTAACGGTTACATTGCCTTCAGTGCGGCAATGTGAGAGCCAAGATTCTCTTGCAGGTAATGCAGCAGATGGAGTTCATAATGCTCTCCAGACTCGGGGACTCTTATACTGTGTCTCTCCTGAGGGTAAATCTAAAATATACAATAAAGAGAGTAATGAACACACACGTGCACACAACGGGCTAACAGCAGCTCTGAAACCAGCTCCCTGACACAGGTTAATGATATGCAAGTAACTGTGTGAGAGATTAGAGAAGAATGTTTGATATGGAGCAGGGGTTCTCAGCCCTTTCCACATCCTGACCTCTGTGTTACAACAGAAGGGGGACGAAAGCGGGAGGAGAGAGATTCAGCACCCCTCTCCCAAGTAGCAATAAAAAAAAGGGAGGGTGGAGGCAACCCAGGATCCATTTTCAGGGAAATCATTAGTCTCTATAGCAGTGATCGGCAACCTTTGGCCTGCGGCCTGCCTGGTGGGCTGGGCCAGTTTGCTTACCTGCCATGTCTGCAGCTTCGGCCATTCGTGGCTCCCACTGGCTGTGGTTCGCCACTCCAGGCCAACGGGGCCCATGGGAAGCAGTGCGGGCCGAGGGATGTGCTTGCCGCCCTTCCCGCGGCCCCCATTGGCCTGGGACGGCGAACCATGGCCAGTGGGAACCACGATCGGCTGAACCTGCGGACATGGCAGGTAAACAAACCGGCCCACCCCGCTGGGGGGCTTACCCTGGCGGGCTACGGACCAAATGTTGCTGATCCCTGCTCTATAGTAAAATGCTGGATCAATTATGTGACTTGAACATTGTTTGTTGCAGTAACAAAATACCAAATAAAACTGTGCCCGTCTCTCTGATGGAAGTGGGAGGGGGAGAGAGGGAAGAGTGCGAAGCAGGTCAATGCTGGGAATGTCTTGACAGCCACCCCCAAGAGCTGGGCAGCAGGCTGGACGGTCGAGCAGCATGGTTAGGGAGGTCTATGTTTTCTTCTTGGCACAGGGATTGAACCTCAAAATCCCAGCTCTCAAGGGGAAGCTTCCCTTTTACAATATTATTTATCTTTAGAACAGAACTTGGTGGGAAGAAACCTACAACTACTTCCTTCCTCTCACTAATCCAAAGCGAATGTAAACACAAATGAGTCCAAAAGGCTAAACCAAACGTTAACATACTTCACTGTCCTTCCTCATATTAATTTTGAGCTGGATGTGGAAAAAAACATTCAGTTTTTAGAGTAGGCTCTTAATTCCCATCTTGTCATTAGATGCTTATGATCCACAACAGATCAAATACACTCCCTGTGTTCCAGGGCTGGGTTTCCTCAGCACAACACAAACCCAAGCAGAGCTGCATCATTTTTATATCCAGGTTCTCACAGTTCAGAAACCACTTACCTGTAAATCATATGGTTTTCCAGCCCTCACTAAAAAACTCAGCAATATACTTGTGTGTGCAAAGTGAACGTTCTCATCCAAGAAACCATGCAGCAGCAACAGACGGTGTGGTCTGAGAAAGGCAGGAAGAAAACATTTAGATGCTTCCTGGAATTTTCCAGTCATTCTGCAAACTGTGTGAGTCCCTTACAAAAACATTAAACATAAAAATACACTCCTTTTGGTTTAAGCATTGCAAAACAAATGGCCCAATCCTGCAGACTGCTCTCAGGCAGGAATACCACTGGCTACCTATGCTAGGCTTTCCTACCCTGGGAGTTTTTCGCATATACAGATCAGGACTGGGCCTTATATTTCCATATCTACTTTAGTCTCCGCAGAAACACTTTTAAGCGGAGATGCTAAAATTGGTTTATATATGCTCAAATCGCCACTGGACACTAATTCTTTGCAATCTAAACACACACATATAGATATGCCCTTACCTCTAGCATAAAGCATTTTTATCAAATATAACTTTTTGCCTAGTTCAGTGCAGCTCAGACCGAGGAGCTAATTACATAATTGAAGTTATGTCTGCCATTTCTTTATATAGAGAGACATTCTTTAATTATAGCCTGTTATAAAAAAGATTACTTGGAAGGGCCGTAATTATGCAAATGTTCATTCAAGTTTATTAAGTGGGGTTTTAATACTGGCATTTATGGTTTCGGCATTTAATTGCCAAGAACAAGGAGATAAAAATGTGGGTGTAGGTTTCAATGTCTCTGGTGGGGGGCAGGGGAGAGAGGGAACTGAACTTACTCTGAAGGAAACTTCTCTGCTTGCATGGCCACTGATCCTAGATAATACCCCTGCTCGTTGTGATCAGGGTGTCCCATGTAACGCTCTGTGTAGCCCGTGTCATAGAATATCCACAGCGTGACGGGTGCTCCAGCAATGGCAACCTGAAAGTTCCAACAGGATCATCAGCATAAAAAAGGGATACAGGCAGCACAGCTTACTGACAACACGCAACTGTGATGGCCCAAAGGAGGCACTTAACACCCACAGATACTTAGAGTGAACTGTGAAAAGAACCAAATGCAATGATAAAGCCTGCTCTGAAAGGCATTGGCAATAAGGTCACCAATCAAAAAGAAAAAGCAATGGTCATTTAATTAGCCAACACAAAGCACCTTTTCAAACCTAAGTGACCGGCAAAGGTGGGGGAAACGTCTCTCATCCTCCCTCTCATGCATGCAGGGCCAGGCACTCTGCTTGTATAACTCACCATGGCTCCACTGAAATCCATGGCTTTACAACCATTTACACTAGCTAAGGGTATGGTTACTCTTACAAGATTATAGCACTATTGGTTATAGCGGTCCCCTTATATAGTAATATGTATAGCGCTATTGTATGTCCACACTCAGACGCGCCAGCGGTATAGCGTGGCCACATTTGGGACACTTAATGCGGCATTAAGAGCAGCGCATTAGGACAGGTATCCCAGCATTCAGCTGGGTGCAACGTACTTTTTAAAAGAGGGGGGTGAGGGGGGACGCGTTGTGTGTATGTGGAGGGAGAGAGACAGTGGTTTTTCCGATCTTCTGAAAGCCTGACAGCGAGCCTCCGTTCACAGAGGGCTTTGTTTTCACACAGGCTCCCTCCTTAAACATTTGCGTTGCTTATCTGCCGAGTTAAGAGAGAAACTCTAAAGAGGTACTTCCGCATTCCTCCAGCCAAGTTCAAAACAAAGGGAAGAGACGTCAATTGCCTTAAATGGCTCTAGGCATCTCCAGAGATCACTTGTAGCGCAGTGGGTGTCCACATTCTTGCTGTAGCGCTACAGCAGCTGCGCTACAGCCCTTATTCCCCATGCAGAGGTGGATTAACAATAGCGCTATAACTCAGCAGTTATAGCGCTCTACGTGCCTTGCCAGTGTGGACGGGGAGGAGGTTATAGCGCTCGTGGGGGCTTTATAGCACTATAAAGTGCCAGTGTAACCAAGCCCTAAGACTCTGGCATCAAAAGTCTCTCTCTGGCTTGGTCTACACGTACAAGTTTTACCACCATAGCTACGTCAGTTGTGGGGAGAAGAGGGGCTGGTCTTTCACTGACATTTTCACTGGGCTTATACCAGCTCCTCAAACCAGCATAAGCTGTACCAGGATAAGCACTTTTATACCCACATAACTGCATCTGCATTAGCTATCCTGGGATCACCATACCAGCAAAACCCTCCCAGGGTAGAGAAGGACTTGCATTAGGAATTCAAACCCTGTTTATCCTTGAAGGCCCTTTGGATGAACAAGAAACTACACTGAAGAAGTGAGACCCGAGCGACAGGGGAAGCAGTTGTTACTGAGACCAGTGAAAGGTCTGGTTTTTGGCTGCAATGCCTCTGTCCACCAAATGCTTGACAGATACCTGGAAGAAAAAGCTCTCCAGGATTTGACAACCCCAGCCACTTTTACCTATCCCAGGGCTGAGATAGGTAAAATAAATAAATAAATAAATAAATAAATAAATAAATAAATCGTAAAGGTCTTTCAAGCCTGCTTTACGCATTGCAATGAAGCAAAAAGATCCACAAAGAACAAAATGCATACTGTTAGTTTGAGCTGAAAATCAATAATTATAATTGTATTTTGCACTTCTTTGGCACCTTTTGTCTCAGAACCTCTAATGCCTTGCCTAGACACAGAAGCATCACTTTAACAATACCAGTATAAAGTGTATAACATTCCTGGGCTAAACTAGTTAGGGGGTTTGAACTAACTTTAACAATACCAGTATAAAGTGTATAACATTCCTGGGCTAAACTAGTGAGGGGCTAAACTAGCCTAAACATTCCTGGGCTAAACTAGTGAGGGGGTTTGAACTAACTTTAACAATACCAGTATAAAGTGTATAACATTCCTGGGCTAAACTAGTGAGGGAGTTTGAACTAACTTTAACAATACCAGTATAAAGTGTATAACATTCCTGGGCTAAACTAGTGAGGGAGTTTGAACTAAGGTGCATAGCTGAAGTCGAAGTACCTTAGTTCGACTTACCTGACTGGCGGGTAGTGTAGCCCTACCCTAGCATAGCTAATCCTGTATTAGAAGGGGAATAATTGGCTATACCAGTATAACTTAGCCCACACTAGGAAATGCATTAGTATAACTATAGCTGTTAAAATTTTTTTAAAAAAAAATCACAATGCAACCAACAGTTATACAGAGACAAAATCTAGGAACAAAGCCTAACTGCTTTGCAAACGCTAACTGACATTCACAATATGCTATGGTATAGGAACATACCATCCCCATATTACAGACAGTAAAACAAAATGACTTATTCAAGGTCACACAGAGAGTCTTATCTGTTTACTATAATAAGTCCTGAAACTCAGATTAAAAATATATGATACCTTGAATTTGAAAGCAATAATTTTATAACATAGTGAATATTCTACAGTCAAAAAAATATCTAGGTATGAAAGCTTGAATTCAAATATTTTCAGGCCCATACCAGGTAGAAATGTACTTTGGAAATTGAAATTGACTTTGCAGTAACTTTGTTATATCCTAAGTCACTCCACTGTTTGTATGTTGGGATGAAATAAAAACCAGACTATTTTGCACACGCAGAGAACTCACTGTTTACAGTTCAAAAGTCTTTGTATCTACAAACACACATGCAGATATACTTTGATTAAGAAACATCCTTCCTGTGCCACAAAGATAAGCCCACGATACATTAACGTACCCGGAAGAGGTCTGACCTCTGCATTAATGCCATCAGAGACAGGTATCCTCCATAGGACCAGCCATGAATGCCAACTCGGTCTAAATCAATGAAGTCATACTGGGATGCTAAATACTGCAACCCTTCCACTTGGTCATCAATTTCTATTTGACCCTGTTGGATAAAGATTTTTTTTTTGGTTAGTTCTTGACAAAAGTAAGATTCTCAGAGTTTCCAAAAAAACAATCCGCTTTGCCTATTATGATTAATGATTTCTGTTACAGTACCACCTAGGAGCCCCCCATTCCAGGATTGGGCCCCCATTGTGTTAGGTGCTGTACGAACACATAACCAAAGGATTGTCCCTTCCCCAGAGGACAAGTACGTACATGTAATGACATTCCCTCCAACCCGCTCAGTTTCTTCATGGGAAATGTTCACAGGTGAGGTGTTCTGGTCTGTGGTGTTCTTATTTGGGGAAAGGGGACTTTAACCTAAGAGACAAATTCCTCTACATATCTAGGGTCAGATTCTGGCTCTGTACATCAAACTGGCACAACCTGCCCCACCTCAAAACACATGCACATCATCCCTGCAAAGCAACACAAAGATGGCACTTCCTTCCCCCTCCATAGCTCAGGGCAGAGCAGGTTTCCTCTACAAAAAGGACCCTGGCAATTGCCATGTCCTCAAGCACAGTGATCCATTGTCAGTCTGAAGGTATCCCACCTTTGTGTGGCCAGCAGGAGCAGGTTCAGAAATTCCACATTGGAAAGCTAGAGACTAACTCGCCCATGTCAGAGGTTGGCTTATACCCTGAAGCAGATGCAGTTAGAACCCTTATATTTTATATCCTCTCTCGCTATCCGTTTTCCGCCCCAGCTCCATACTAGCTGAATGTGTCCAACCCCCTCACAAGCCCAGGGAGAGGAACACTCTACAGTTTTGTGTAGGAAGCACTGGAACCATTGCCAGAGCACTAAGGCAAGCTAACACATTAGCCTTCTTCTTTAGGATGGCACACCAAGACTCTCTACACTCCCCTCCACCCCCTCCAGCCTCCCACCTGAAAGTCAAGGAGCAGGCATACATCCCACCACTTACCATTTTGTATTTAAAGGCACCTTCAAACTTAAGCCCTCGGTGGCAGGACCCCCTGTTGTCAATTACAACAACTACGTAACCTAGTGAGGCCAATGTGTTCAAGCGAAAATACTTGACTCCTTTAAACCGATTGTTCACCAGCTGCACCTGGAAATATTAACAGAGCGACATCAGATAGATCACTGGAAATAAGCACAAGGGGTTACAACCTACCGAACTGACTGCTCATTTCTTAATCCGACTCAGGATTGTTTGGCAACGTCCCCAGTGTCTCCGCTCAAGTCACCCACAGACAGAATTCACCCCCTCATTGTGGGTGCTGCGACAAAGCCAGGCCCCCTGTTTTCGCACCTCCCCTTATGCACGTGTCTAGTGATACCGATAGTGATCCTCCCTTAGCCCATCCAGCATCCTGCTGGAGAGTCACGGTTCAGGTTCAGTGCTATGCAGCAGCCTTCCGAAATTCTACTCATCCCCCTCAACCGAGAAGAGGCTTCCCTGCTCCCAAGTATACGAAATATTGGGTTTTTCAGGACCCAGGTGAATCATTTTGTGCCTGGGATGGTAAATCCTCAAGTTTATTTTGCAAGGCTGCCGTTCCACATTAGATTTATCCCTCCAGCCTTACTACCTCGAAGATGCTGTGCATTTCTCCCCCACCAGTAAAATGAAGCTACAGAAAATGCTTTAAGTCCTTTTCATGGTCACTCTGGGTCAAACCCCCTCCCAATCCCAGCTCGGGAAGAGCAAGTACAAGAGACAAAAATTAGCAGATATTTCTATCAGCCTCTATTACATTGCACTCACCTGAGGCCCTCCGTATATGAAGAGCACAGTGGGGTATTTCTTCCCAGGTTGTAGGTGGTGAGGTTTGTACATCATGCCATACAGTGTAAAACCTGAGGAACTCTCAAAGGAGAAGATTTCGGGGGGAACATAGTCAGGAAGAGGACCTGCAGGCAAGAAAGAAGAAATGGCCCCATTTTAACAAGGACCTGATGGACAGCAGGAGCTCACAGCCCTGCAGATGATGTCAGCATGAGGCAGGATTGTTGTCATGTGTCTTACGACCAGAAGGAACCATTGTGATCATCTAGTCTGACCTCCTGTATAGCACTGGCCATAGGATGTCCCTGGATTAATTCTTTTTTGAGCTACGGCACATCTTTTAGAGAAACATCTAATCTTGATTTAAAAACTGCCAGTTATGAAGACTTCGCCACAACTCTTGATGAGTTGTTCCGGTGGTTAACTATCCTCAGTGTTTAGGGTTTGCCTCTTATTTCTAGTCTGAATTTGTCTAGCTTCAACTCCCTGCCATATGATCATGCAACAGTCCACTATCAAAGTCTTGTTCCCCATGTACATGCATGTTTCTGGCATAGTTCTAATGCAATTTCTTCTAGGTCCCCCATCTCCAAAGAACTGTGTTAAAAAGTCACTGAGAGGAAGCTGATACTACAGGAGGGAAGGGAAGGGGTTTAATTTTGTCTACAGCACACTTAGCACTGAAGCGTCTGCACCATGTAGGTCCAGTGCAGGTCCAAACCCTCCTAGAGTTCAGGGATATTGGGATCTGTGGGGTTTCATTAGGCCCATTACCAGCAAGTAAGGTTCTAATTCACAGAAAAAATTCTGAGTCAGGGATCCTGTGTTAGATGCATTCTAGGAAGATGTCAACCCCAGCAAGGCAAGAGGTGAACTTTTCAACCTTTCTGGATGTCTACACTGCACTCCTCGAATGTGCTCGCCACTTGAGCTAGGTCTAAACTAGCTAGCTCGAATCCCAGAACAGAGAAACTTCAGCTGGATGAGATGTCCTTAGCTGAGCTGATAATCTTCAAGCAAGAAACAAAAGAAGCACAGTTTTTCTGCAGGGGAGTGAAGGGCAATATTGGAATCACCTGCTTCTAAAATACATTTAAGATGATTATGAAACATCCTGTGTTACCAAAAACAAATGGATGCACTCAGCCCATGTTCTCTATGAACGAGTCATTTTAATTCAGATTGCCATGGCCCAGTGTAGATGTTGTTCTGTCCTAGGCAGTTTCCTACAGTTAGCTTGGCTAAGGAACTCTGGGTGAGGAGTGTCAGAGGCACGATCTGTGCATTTCAGTCAGAACTGAGACTCCCTCACCTGCACGCAGGCAGCTGATAGAGAAGCAGCAGCTCAATGAAAGAAATAGTCTTCTGACCGAAGTATATCACATCGAGCCAAATTCAGCTCTGTCACTTTGGTGTATGTTAAGAATCACTCCATTAGTCTGGCAGCATGGCTCCGGATGTACAGCAGTGTAACGGCAGATTTTAACTCATCGCCTAAATGCCACTTGGCCATGAAGGTTGTTAACCAGCCCAACAGCTAACTATGCACATCATTATCTGCAACAAGCTCCAAAATAAAAAGCAGCCTTTGGCCATCCACCAGGTACAAAACTAGCGGGGACACTCCCTTCAAATCTAAGAGTTTTCTGAGTATATGTCCTATTAGCCCCGTACCTTTCAAATGGTTTGGAACAGCACTTACAAAAAGACAAGTGTTTTGTTGATACGGCCCAGCAATACATTCAACCTTATAATAGCCTTGAATACTGTGGCCAGCTACCCCTTCCAGACATCAGCACAAAATCAAAGGCTGATCCAGCAATCCTTACATCACATATTCCCACATGAGTAAAAGCACCACGATCTAGCCTATGAAGAGGAACACAGAGTACTGATACTATAATAAACATGTAGCTAGGAGTCACTGATTGGGAATCTTTGAGGCAGAACTGTAAAGGAGACCCGAAGTTATTACCTGCTGAATCTAGAATTGTGGCCCAGAATTCCTTCGTTCTGTGGGCAACATCCTCTTCAGAGCCAGTCAGCCTGTACAGTGATACACAGTGCGGGTTCTTCTGGTTACTGAATTTACTGATGAACATGTCACAGTCCTACACAGAGATGACAATATTTTCTTGAACACCACAGTGAAGAAACACGAGCCCAAAGCTCCTTTACTTATGCACTTAGAGTTCTCTGAAGAAGCTCGGATCAAATAAAACTTGGGAATTCCAGCTCATGTGAGAGAAGAGATAGTCTTAGAGGCTGCAGTTTTACTCAGTTACAGGCAGCATAATAGCCACAAAGGTGTTAATATTCCAAATTTTCTAACAGGTTTAAAAAATGCACCTACGAAATTAGCGGTGGCATTAGTCTAGGTCTGCAAGTGGGCACAGATTCATGCCATTCGCCAGGTTGCACACCCAGAAGTCAGGTTTCTGCAGTTGCTAATATATGCTCCCACCCCGTGTTTTATAACAGATTTAAAAAAGCAGAAGCCAGCTTCCATATATTTGAACACAGCTAGTGCAAGGCATGCCAAAAACCACCAGGCCCCGCCCTCCCTAAAAGAGGGTCCCACGGAATACAGATACCTGACTAACGGAGCAGGCGTGAGAGAAACTACGGTCCGTCAGTCGCTTCACCTCTCTGGGGTTCTCGTAGCTAACGACGTACAGGTGATGCTCTAAAGGGGAATCCTTTGTGCCTTCAAAATACACCAGCTTCTTTGCTTCATCCACACGGATCTGCCAGAAAAACCCAAACACAACCTGAGTTTGTACCAGCCAAATCACTGAGCTATCCCCACAATGATACACACAACTCTCCTCCCCCACTTGGTTACAGTTAATTTAGAGCCCCGCAATGAACAGAGCTAGTTCAAATTAGCCCAACCGATAGACACAACTTTGCATTTGTCAACACTAAATTTCATTTGCTACCCGCTTTCCTAGGTCTGTCAGGTCCCTCTGACCTTTCTTGTTTTGTCTGGTCTTGATTATCCTAAATAATTCTGTGTCACCTGTAAATTTTCCCAATTGACTGCTCACTCCCTTTCCCAGATTATTAATTAATATATTTTACAAACAGTAGCCCTATTATGAAACCATGGGGGCACCCATCTTTAAGCCTTTTGCCATGCTAAGGTATTCCAAGGTACAAATTGACCATTTTTTCCTACCCTTTGACTGTGTAAAAGGAAACAGTTTCTGATCCACAACAGTTCATCTCTCACCTCATGACTACTTCGCTTCCTTAATTTTTAGTAATTATTTCAACCAATTTTCCTGGTGCTCAAGTAAAACTGATTGACCTATAATACCCATGATCACCCCATGTATCTTTTTCAAAAAGAGTACAGCTAGAGTACAGCTGCTGATTTTAATGAGCAGCTGTATATTTTTTTCTTAGGGGTCCAGCCACCAATTGCAGCAAAAATTGTCTCCAAACTGAAATCGCTGCGTTATCAAGATTGCTGTCCCTTACGTAAACTGAAAGTATTGCAGCTCTACCCAACTCATTTCAATGTACTCACTCTCATGGTTTATTTTTTTAAACAACAGAGAAAAATGGGCAAAGCTGAGTAGTCACAGACATCGCTGACTCGAATTCTTAAACCTTTAAACAAAAAAGCGATTATAAAGTAGTGTGTATTTTATCTCAGCATGAGGAATTCAAAACCTCAAACATGGACCTGGAGACATGGATATTGGGGCTGCATAAAAAGGAGAAAGAAGAAGCCAGAGCTGAAAAGAGAGCAGTGCTGCCCAGGTGTGTGTTAATCCATTTGAAAAAGAGAGTCCTCCGATACAGGACAGCAGGTGGATAATGGGACTTCAGCCCTTCCATCCTACTGCTCGTGGGATGCTTGGAAATTTTCCTTCCATCTACTTGCAATGCTATTTCTCTCCCCTTCCACCTCCCTACAGGTCCATACTTTGTTACGAACCTCTTTACTAGCCAGTGACAAACTTCTGAGAAGCAAAGAGCACAAAGCAAAGGAAATCGCCAGCTAGAGATGCCTCTCTGCACTGCTCATCTCCACTATCGAAACCAGAGACTCAGGGCTGGAATGGCGAGTTAAATAAGAGGACAAGCAACACCTTTGCTAATATTAAAAGCAAAGCAGCACTGGCTACTTCTGCTCGCCAGATGAACCATTCAACCATCCCCACTTTTATGCTTTAAGCTGTGGCTTGACTGGAGACCAGTTCCTCTATTAATTCACTAGGGTACTATTCTCCCCTGGCAGACTGTCCACATGGCCTAACCTCCATCCACAGCCTTCCACTGGGCTTTAGTGGCCCAAGAGTGGTGCCTAGCCCTGAAAGTAGGACAGATGTGGAGCACAGCCCTCGCACTGGCTCTCTGCACAAGGGTGAGCTTAACCCAGAATGAATACAGCTTGGGCAGGTTTCTCGGTGTTGCCCTAAACCTGGCCTCAAGAGACATCCTGTGCGTGAGAGAAGGTGCCTCCATTTCCAGGTCCCCTCAATCTCTTGCATCTCTGCTGAATCACATATGTTGCAGTTATGTGGATTTCCATGTTAATCTTCTAATGTGAGAGGTCTGATTATGGGGGTGAAATTAAGGAGTTTGTGAATAGCACTTTTTATTCAGCAAACAGCAAGGTCCCAGCATGAAAGACTCAAGCCAGTCGAGGCAGCTTTTCCTTTTCTCAGCCTCTCAGCATTCTGCCCTTCCCAGATAATACAATATGGGCAGTTCTCTCCTCTCACGAAGGGTGGGATGCATGGCCAAGACACCGGAGCAGAGCCACATGAGGAGTGTCCAGCTTGCACCTTCTCCCTGGCTTCCAGAACCAAGTGTGTGACCTTCAGCACTAGGAAGAGTCTTCCCAGACTGTTCTCACAGCTGTTTCCCATTTAGTGAGATGCTCTGGCAGGCACAATGCCAAGATCAAATTCTCAGGTTTTCAGGCTAGAAGGGATCATCATGACCATACAGCCCTGCGTAACACCAGACAAACTGAGGTGTTCTCCATACAGTTCTACCATTCTGTCTAGAGCCTCACCACTACTTGCCCTTGCTGTTCTTTAGACATGGCTGGCTCCCTCCCTAGTCAGAAGAGGGTAGCTGTATAGTCTGGCAAGACAACCACGAGGGACTCTAGGACCTAATTCATTTTGTTTGTTATCTAACCCAGAGTTTAAGCCAGGCTATCTCATAGGCCTGACAATGAATCTTACAGATACAGCTCTTCATTCAAGAAAAGTAAAATAAAGGGACATACATTGGACCCATGTCTTCCAAGCACTTCCCATTCTCCACTGGTAATTGCTAGTTCCTCTTTGATGGGACACTTGAAGTCACCTATAAACAAGACACAGACAATTAGAGATTTTATACCTTTCATCACAATGAAGCCTCACAAATAGAACTTCACCTTTCAGGCTTTGCTTTTTTTAACCTAGTCACAAGCTGGGGTTGGCAAAGAATCTCACCCCGCCACTCTCCAACGCAGCATTACACAGCTGGATGGAGTGTTCCAGGAAGAGATCACTGACATACTGGAAAAAATGTCAATTCTCAATTCAACAGTTTCTTCCCATCTTGTCCTGCAACCTTCAATGTTTCCTTTTCCCACCACACTTGCACAAAAAGGAAGGTTTTCCAGTGAAGTATGCGAAACCTGATCTACGGAATTAGTACGG
Organism: Dermatemys mawii; assembly: GCA_007922305.1. Lineage (NCBI taxonomy): Eukaryota > Metazoa > Chordata > Testudines > Dermatemydidae > Dermatemys > Dermatemys mawii. Next base: position 5,571,275 of record ML677366.1, on the reverse strand, counting down.
GTAAGGTGTTAAAAATGAGGGATTTTGCCGGAAAAAAAATAGCATTGTTTTTGATCAGGTCGGCTCACTTTCATTCAAGAAGAAGTTCTATTTTGAGTGAAGCTGCAAAGTTGAACGATTTTGCAAAAATCAAATCAAAGAGTAAAACCCTGAAATGTCAAGGTTTTCTAATTTCCCCAAGAACACTCCACACCGCTTTCTGTTAAACAGAAATCTTGCCTTCCTCAGAAACACCAGCTATTTACCACTGTCAGAGGTAGGAAGTCAGGCTAGACAGACCAACACCACTAGAACAGTTACTAGGTTTTTAACCATTATAGGAATAATGAGTTTTATTTCAAAAAGTGATTTTTGCCTTCTGAAAAAATCAACTGCCTAACACTGGGACGCTAAAACTAGTCAAATTAGATGCATCTTTCTTTAGTATGCAGGGCTGGGCATGCTAGATAGCAAACAGCTCAACAGTATCCTAACGGCCTCCAGGCACAGACTGCAATACAGGTGTTTAATTGAAAGAATACACAGTGTAGCAAGATGTGCAAGGGTTCTGTACATAACTGTACTGTACACCTGACTAGGGCCAAAGTTTGCCTTAACCTTGCAAGTAACTTTATTGTATTTAAACTGAGTGTTCCTGTATTTCCATTTGCAGCAGCTGCCAGTATTCTTCTTCTGTTAATTTCTCTGCCATAAGAACATAAGCATGGCCATACTGGGTCAGACCAATGGCCTATCTAGCCCAAGATCCGGTCTACTGACTGAGGGAATGAGCAGAACAAGCAATTATTGATGATCCATCCCCTGTCGTCCAGTCCCAGCTTCTGGCAGTCAGGAGCTCAGGGACATCCAGAGTATCTTGGCTAATAACCATTTATGGACCTATCTTCCACGAACGTATCCAATTCTTTTTTCATCCCAGTTATACGTTAGGCCTTCACAACATCCCCTGGCAATGAGCACCACAGGTTGACCGTGCGTTGCATGAAGAAATCTTCCTTTTGTTTGCTTTACACCTGCTGCCTGTTAGTTTCATTGGGTGACCACTGGGTCTTTTGTTATCTAATGGGATAAATAACATTGCCTTAATCACTTTCTCCATACCACTCATGATTTTATAGACCTGTATCTTATCCCCCTTAGTCGTCTCTTTCTTAAGCTGAACAGTCTCAGTCTTGTTACTCTCTCCTCACAGGGAAGCGGTTCCATACCCCTAATAATTTCTGTTGCCCTTCTCTGAACTTTTTCCAATTCTAATATAGCTTTTTTGAGATGGAGTGATCAGAACCACACACCAGTATTCCAGGTGTGGGCGTACCACGTATTTATATAGGGACATTATGGTAATTTCTGTCGTCTTATCTATCCGTTTTCTAATGGACCCCAACATTCTGTTAGCATCTGTCCAAGCAGCAGCCTCCCCAATGCCTGCTATATAGCAGAGACAGCACCATAATAGTCTTCGTTAGGGCTAGCACACTGGGTACAGTGTGCTGGCCCTAACAAAGTAGTTTGGTTTTTATTCCCTTCCCCACCCTAAAAACAGACCAATTTTTGGCCCCAATCTGATGTTCAATACGTCTAGGCATGAAACCCAAGGCACACCTTTCTACAGTGCGGTCAGCATGTGTTCTTTACTTCAAATCTCTATATTGCAACCTGTGCCTAGAGGCAGAGAGGAGACCTTTATTTTTACACGTTACATGCCTACAGTCCATGCACAGAGCTGTGCACCAAAGATATTTACTACTTAGGGACCCTAGATTTCATGCAGTTTATTTCTCAGAAGGTAAAATCGCCTTTGGACAGGACCCACACTACTACTAGGCTGATTAATCTGCAAGAACAGGACAGTATGTCAATAAACCCATCATTTATCTTGACCCCAAAAAAGGCCAACAGAGCACATTTCTCCATTCGAGCTAGGATGTAGGCACATAATTCCCATTTGTGCCTCTGTAAAATCTCCCCCTTTGTTAATTAAAAAGAACCATGATTAAAACTGAAGCCCGTTACTTACAGAATACAGAATTATCTGTGCCATCCATCCTTCCTCCCACTACAAGCAAACGCGCAACGTTGAGCCAGTGAGTAGAATCAGTGATATCACTGAGACTAGTGCTATATAAAAGCTAGGGATTATGATGTACATGCTTCAAAACTTTGCTGGATGGGGGCCAGTCTACACTAGGAAGGGAGGAAGAGCTCTCTCCTGCCCTCTGGAAGAGGCTGCAGTTACTTCACCAAAATTCAGCAGCGAGTGCCCAGTTAAAGAGAGAGAGTGGTATTGCTTACTTGGAGCAGGGAGACCGCCACATGATCGCTTGTATCTGCTCTCCTTCAAAACCGAGGTGATTTTGTACAGGTGCCGGTACCCCGTTTGACATTCAGAGGCAAAAATAAACTCTATCTCATCTTGGCGGGTTTGAGGGAAAACATGGAAGATATCATGGATCTGCAGAAACAAAGTGGTTTGTTCACAGCTATCGATAGGACTTGGACCACAGTCCGTGTGCAACTATTACTTCTCACTGATCTGGCACACACAGGTGCAGGAGATGCATGTTATACCGTAGTACAGAGGGTTCACCCAACTTCATTCTATGGACCTCTCTAGGGAAGAAAGATCCTCTTTGGGGCCTATCCCCACATACTCACTCAAGAAGTCTCATTCTGAAGATCAGACGGAGAGGCTCCAAAAACCACCTACAGCCCATAATCTGAGAACCACTCCTGCAATGGATTACCTTACAGACTGCTGTGTACATTAGCCACATGAGCTGTGCAAGCCCAGTCATGGTCTTCACTCACTGTCTTGCTTTCCAGTGTCCTTGTCACCATCCCACTCCTTTAGTGCCAGCCCACAGAAAAAACTCTACCAAGTTCTTTCTCTCCTGCAGTCCCTTGCTCAGATCAGGAGGCAGCTGGAGGGCTCTGCAGAGGAAGATGGGCAGCTTATGACAGAATGCTAGCTGCAGAGAAGGTTCACACTCAATAGCCTCTTATTTCAAAGTCTGCAAGGCAGACCCTGGAAGGGAAGGGTTATTTCAGAGAAGAAAGGTGATCTGGTGTTAGTCACCTTTTGCTTGTCCTCTGGGGGACAGTAATTTTAGGTACACTGAGAGAAGGAGCATTCACATTGTTTCAGCTGAGCTATATGAACCACGGTGGGAAAACAATGACTATGCTGGGGGGGAAAAAAGAGACGATACACCCACTGGTGCATCTCACAGCCCCTGAGCAAGTCAGAGAGACGCATCTCGATACGTTGCAAGTCCCACTTTATGACCACAAAGAGAATACAGCTACATACAAAGGGTTCATTAAAATGTCCTATTAGAGAGCATGATCACTGCTGAATGATCTAATTTTGTACATCAGTGGGTGATGTTTCCAAGTCTGACTGTGAGTAGACAGCTCCAAGAAGATCAGTCTTACATCTGCTCCATACTGCTGCAATGTTGAAAGCAGCTCTCTATTTACGGTGGTGCACTAAGGCTCCGGATTCTCTCTCACACTTCATACTACAAGGTTCTACACAGACTGTAGTACAAGTATAAGCATATTATATAGGATGGCCCCGACTAGTAAACCTTACAGAGGTAAGAGAGGGAGGAACAGTGAATAATTTTAATAAATGAGGGAATTTTCAATGTGGTTAGTAGACATTGGGGGACATAGGTAAAAAGACGGTTTTAGATAGCTGTGATTAGGATAACCATGTGGGCTCTTTGTTTTTGTGCTTAATTCTAGAAGATATGCTGTGGTCCAATAGCATCGGTCTGTTGGAATCTGCTGTCAGTGAAAGATCTAAGGAGATCTTAAGGAGACATAAGGAGCTTGCGTCTAATATAATGCAAAGCTGAGCGATAGCATAGTCTAATAGACTGGGTACTGAATGGGTTCTAGTCCAAACTCTGCCACTGTCCTGCCACATGACTTTGGACATCGTTTGCCCTCTCTGCTTTCCTGACCTTTTCCTGGCTGGTTTATATTTGGTATATCTTGGAAGCTCTTCAAGGCAGGGACTGTCTTACTCGGTGTCTGTAAAGCATCTACCACAACGAAGACCTTTATCTTGATCGCACCCTCTCGGCATTACAGCAATGAAAATAATATTAATGCCACTAAGAGTGTGACAAATAGTGCCCATAACCACATACCTTTCGAAGAGTCTAAAAATAAAATTCTTACATTTATCCAGATGTCTGTTGTTTCTTCATAAATAATAAGTGGCGTAACAGAATCTGGCACAGCGTCTATTAGTTTCTGTCTTTCCATTGCATCATCTTCTACCGCGATAAATAAAGCAGGGGAGATCAATACTATCTGCAGCCGTGTTTGGGAGCGATCCAGCAAGATGGACCAGGCACTGTTGCAGAAAAAATATTAATAATTATGAGTGCATTTTTTCTATGTATTAGACAGAGGAGAGAATTTTATTTGACTCTCAGTAACACCAAGCATTTTGAGGGCATCAAGAACGGTCACTTTCAGATCCAGTTAGAAGATACCTGGCCAAAGTTAAAAGTTAAACAAATTTCCCCTCTAGCATTTCAAAGAATCACGTCAGCGCTGATGTAGGGGTAGAAGAACTAGTTTTGCCTGACTTCAACCCCACTCAAACCCTGTGGGTTTCAAAAGCTCAACTACCTCTAATGTTACCGGATTTGGATTCTGCTTAGGGCAGAATGTGGAAAGAAAGGCAAAGAAAAGAAAAATCTAAAGGGAAGGAGGAAGCAGAAGTTTGTAAACTGAAATTTAAAAGCCACTTGTAAAGATATTTCTAGTCTTCTTGGATGCTTAAAAAAATTATTCTGACGCTTAAATGGCTCAACAGCGTCCTGTCCAGCAGATCCAATCAGCCTGCTGATAGTCATCCATGTAACCTTGTTAACATTTCTGTAGGAAGCCAAGCAAACATAGGAAGCGGGCTCCTGTATTTCTTCCATGTAAAAAAAATGTTAAAAGAATGTCAGCTTTTGATTCAAGAGGTGGGATAAGGACAATTCTTGTGACTTAAAAATACTGCACCACCTTTAGGGTTAAAAGTTTCATGCAAATGTAGTTAGCACTTACAGTGGGGTTTCTGACCAATGAGTTTAGTCAGAAACAATGGTCCAGCGGTTAAGGTGCTAACCGGACTTGGGAGCCCTTGGTTCAATTCTCTCCACATCCACAGACTGCCTCTGTGACCCTGAGCAAGTCACTCAGCCTCTCTAGCACTCAATTCCCCGTCTGTCAATGGGGATATCATCACTGCCCGGCCTCCCAGGGGGATTGGGAGCTGTGGTCTCCCTAAGCCACATGGCCACCCAAGAGTCAATCAAATGTCCTGCACATGATTAGCAGAGTCGTGCACATCCAGCAACATATGTTCAGGTGCCCCTCCCCCCGCTGCTCTGCAGCCACATTGCTCCTGCCCTCTGCCTTGAAGCCCCTGGCCAGCTGCTCCTGGGACCCTCCCGCTTGTTGTGCGGAGCAGACAGGGTACTGATGTTAGGGTATCCCCCTCTCCCCACCCATGTATCCCATCTCTGCAGAGTAGGTGTAGGTGGACAGGGCTCAGGAGCAGGACGGAACTTCCAGCAGCTGCTGTGGTCTGAATGAGCCTTCTGTTGCGTGCTGCTGTGCTTAAAGGGACAGCAGCCAGCATACACACACAGTCTCTGTGTCTCACACATATATATACACAGTGTCTCTTTCACACACACTTCTCAACGCATACTTGTGTTGGTGGTGTTACTTCTAGGTACTTCCTGCAATGCACATACATTCTCTGTAACTATATTCTTTCTAAGTGTTATTATTTTAGTTTTTTGACTGGTCTGTGCATTTCATAATTTTATTTTTCTCTTAAGCTTAAATTTAATTCTTTGAGTAGTGAGTTCTAAAATGCCTAACCTGTCCTGGCTATGGCAATTATCCCTATAGTAACTTCTGAAAAATACATATTATATCTACACATCCGCACATGGTCTCGATATTGATCCATTTAACAAAATTCATTCCTCGCATGGATGGAAAAAAAATCAGAGGGAACGTTGATTGGAAGGATAAATATATTGCAAAGACTGTGAAGTGTTCCTATGCTGATGGGGTCAGATAAGTACCAGAGACTGACCTGATTCTATTTGATTTTGAAGAAGTGCCCCTCTTCCCTTCACTCAAGCCAGGGTAGATCAATGCATAAACAAGAGCAAGCTTAGGCCAGAGGGAAAGACAGAGACCAGAACAGCCTGTTTCCAGCCGCATCACCCCAACCCCTGTAAGCAGACACAGGTTTAACATACGCACTATTTTCCTTCTGGAGTCCATCCAGCTCTTGCAATATACTCTACTCCTTCAAACAGGATCTCGAATGGCTGCACTAGTTCTTTATCCATGACAGCGGCAATCTGTTGAAGAGGACAGCAATTCAGTGATACTGAAATAACCTCTCCAAGGTACAGCGTATGCATGTGTTTGTGTGTGTATGTACGTATACATATGCTAGGTACCTGACACTAGAATGGGTCTATCTTGTTTGAAACACTGATCCACAGATAAACAATTTGACAATTGTGCATCAGAGAAGTTGGTTTGCTTTGACGTGAGATGCTAATTTAATAAGAAGTCATAAATGTCAATTAAATGTAGGAAATAAATGAACCTTAAAACTTACTCTCCCTTCAGCATCAACTGTTATTTCAGATATCTTGAAAGTGACCTTTGGATTTGCTGTACCTATAAAACAGACAGACATTAGCAGTCACACACAAACTGTGCAACAGACCATGTGTTTGCCCCCAGGAGGACACACACAGGTTTTGGATAATTCCGAAATTCAGTTCATACAGAAATGAAAAAAGCAAAGAACAGAACGCTCTTTGGCTGAATAGCCTAAATGTGCTGTCTGTGGAGAGCCTGGAATTCAGGTCAATGAAGAAGTAACAGACACATCTGAGATTTAGGGTGAGGAGGAGGCATAGAGTGGAACTGCAAAACCTGCTATCAGAGCAGGAGCTCTCCAGAACAGGGGTTGACCTGTTTAGACTTGCAGTATGAGCTTCGCATGCAGTTGTAAGATAGCTCTCAGCACGCCTCTGTGTCAGTTCTGCCTATCCGCTTCCAAATGTCACAGTACTCCAATGCCCAATGAGATTTGTTTCCCACCTTCCTGTTGCAATACACTACCTATCAAAAAACAAGCCTGGCTGCTGTAGACTCTTACTCTTGCCATTCCAGGGGCCGTGACAGGACCACTGGCTGTAATATTGGGTCAGGAGCACACAAAAAGTCTGTGGCCCAGACTCTAAGCAGAAAGTGTCTGGTCCTGGAGCATGCCCAGAAGCACCTCATGCTCCTAACCCCCATGCCACATCACTAATGCACTGCCAGCAGCTAAATACAACCCCCCCCCGCCACAGTGAAACCTGTGTGATCACTCTGCAGAGTTCACACTGAGACATTGCACAGAGAAACAACGCCACACTGTCAGATAAATGTCTGACAGCAGCTCCAAAGAGGGAAGACATAGCAGTGTGTTGCCAACTCACAAGAGACCTAGGTTCAGCGGTGAACTTGGGACCTACCCCACATTGTGGCTGGAAAGCTGGCATGGTCTGACCTCCGTGGAGGCTGCTTCCCCAGCCATATTCAGTCCACAAGCACAGCGGTCAATTAAAGGAGCCACACAGGCAGCACCATTCATACAACCTTGTCTTTGGTGGCTAGGCTGGGCATTGCCATAAACCAAGAGGAAAGCAATGGGAATGTGCCAGACGATGAGCTGGGGGAAAGAGGAGAGAAGACAGCAATCGTCTCACCTGTTTTGGGATATCTAAAGGAATCCGTTCTCCTGGTCTCCAGCATGGGGGATGTGACGTGAATAATTTCCACCTCTGACTCATCGTTTTCTTCATAAAGAATCCTAAGAATTTTGCCTCCAGTGACAGCTAGAGAGGAACAAATACATTTCACATTCAGCGCAGCTGTAATAATATATGTATCTCACAGAGCAATACTGGTCCTTTGGGACTAGTAGGGAACTATAGCGTATACCACATGCTCCAACTATCCAGTAAACTGTATCTGACTTTTCACTATGCCAAACAATCTTGAATCTCTTACAAATTTTCTTATCATGTGGGTTAGTAAAAAATCTCTTCTTTCCAGGCTATGTGTCCGGAGCATGAGCTGACCTCTCATGAAAAACAGAGAGAGATTAGCCCCTCTGCTATATATTGTATGTATTCCCCTCCCTTTGTTCTTTTCTCCAATATTGCTATAGGGACACTTGGCTAAAAGCAAATCTTCATTCCTTAAGAGCTCCTCTCCCCTCTGAAATCATGGTTTTGTCTGGGGCATCACACGTTAAACAGCAAACTGTTGTGAAGTTACAGAGGGTCATACTGCAAAGTGGGCTGAGAAGCAGGAAGTGAAATTAGGCAGTGGTGCTGGGGTCATTTCCACCCAATTTCCAGAGAATGTCTGTGACACTGGCAGACCACGTGCCAGCTCATGCCAAGGCCCCAGGCCTGAGTACTGAGAAATGTACAGTCAGGAACCAGTCTTGCCTATCTGTATGTTCACATTATCAAAATAAAGATTAGATGTTAAGTTGATAAGAATGTGTTTAGTGTTTTATTAAATGCTTGTAGGATGCTGCATGTATTGTTCTCACTCAACTACACCTCATGTTATAAATCAACAGCAAACATTTGCATTGTATATACCCCTACAACTAGGTAACCCATCAAACAGAAAGAAGCCTCAAGTAATGTAAACTAAGGACTACACCAGGAAAGTGCTAATTCCAGTGCATTTCAAAGCAAGTGGTCATTGTATGTGATGACTGGAGAGCAACATCTGTAAATCCATTCCTCAGAAAGAGCCCAAGTGGGTAGCCAAATTGTCAACTTGTTTTCTGTGGGAAGAAACTATAAATAGGGACCCAAGAAAAAAATCATCATCTTTGGACGGTTGGATTCTACAAGGGCAGAATAACTGAACGAGAAGACGGCGATCCCCAGAGTTACTGGGCAGCCCTGAGAGACTTTTGGGAAACTGGCAGATTACTCCATCTCTGTTACCATTTGGAATTACAGACTACAACTCGTGTGTGTGTGTGTGAGTGTGAGAGAGTGTGTGAGAGTATAATTACCTCCTTTAATCTTTCAATAACTCACTTCTTTTTCCTAGCTGTTAAACCTTTAGTTAGTTTACTACAGAATTAGCTACAAGCATTGTCTTTGATGTGATATGTAGGACACAAATCAACCTGGGGGAGTGACTGGTGTCTTGGGACTGGGCATAACCTAAATGTTTTCTGATTTTTGGTGTAAGTGACCATTTAGCAACAGTTCAGCTTGCCTCCGTGGCAAGCTAGTCTGGAGTGTCTAAAGGGACTGTCTGTGACGCCATTGTAAGACAATTGTAGTACTTTGGGAGATCACATTTGGCACTGGGTTGGTGAAATCTAATTATAGAACATACCACCAGTTTAGGGAGTCTGCCCTGTTTTTGACAGTCTGCTGTGAGGTAGGCACTCCTGGACGTGAGCCACTCCAAAGTGACAACGTTTCATGCCTGTCAGACAGACTACATTTAGAATACTTACTTGGCTCAGCATTCGGACACCACCAGTAGCCAGTGTATCTATCAAATTCCTCCTGAAGCACAAAAGTAGCTACTCCAGCAGATCTGGGATCCTCTTCTAAGTTGGCCAATTCTGAACAGGCAACATGAGAAAGAGTTAACGAAGATCTGAGTTTTTCTGCTGCCACAGCACCTTAAAAACACTCCTAAGTTGTGTGTTCCCAACTGTTGGCCAAACTCACCCCCAGGATAAATTGACTGGAAGAAGAAAACAAGCCTTCCTGCTTTTTCAACTTTCAACTAGTTTCTCAACTTTGAATAATGTAAAAAATTTTACTAATGAAGAAAATACTCTCTTTGCACCTGTTAGCTTAACTAAAAGCTAAAGTAATTATGGCAAAAGCCTTCTTGCACAACAGAAACTGAACGTACTGACAATAGGAAAAATGTAAAAACAGTACCAGCATTCATTCCATTGTAAAGACTGAAAATAATATAGATACTTAATGCAGTGCATGATTTTGTGAGACTTACTTATAAAGCTTGAGTGGACTTCAAAAGTGAAAGATGTTTTCCCCACTGTTTCTGTATATCATTGAAAAAGCAGCACCCTTAAACTATTTAAAATTTGAGGAGGGCACGTTAATGCAGCATTATTTATTTATATAGATTTTAGGAAGTTACAGCCTTAACACAGGTTCTCAGTTTCACATTTAATGGGTTTACATTTAAAAAGAATGTATTTAACTCAAACAATTAATTGATTTTTATCCACCCTGGAAGTGGGTATTTCCCCTGTTCCTTCATCCAAGTCACCCAGTGGTATAGCTGTAAAATACAGTTGAGGGCGGAAGCGAAGGAAGAGAAATAAATTATTATCTGAACATGAGGCAGAAGCCAGTGTGCAAGTCAGAAGCACTTTAGATCACTTCCAAGAGCTTTGCAGCATGTCTGGTCACTGGTGGGAATTCTCCTACAGTTCTGCCCAGCTCACGGCGCCTCCATTCTGAAGGAAGCAGTATTGGGAAAAGGGAAAACTTTGGGTTCGATGAGAAAAGCCTCCCTGATGCCTTCAGCAAATGAGACATCTTGCCAGACTTCATGGACATGGAAGTGATTTGTTCCACAATGCCAGCAAAAGAAACAAAGTGAATGTGACATACAGATGGTCAAATTCAGCCCTGGAATAACAGGGCCAACTTCCATGAATTTCAATGGACGCCATTAATACCAGTGCCAAATTTAGTCTAGAGAATATATATATATACACACACACATATACACACACACACACACACACATATACACACACACACACACACACACACGACTGAAGAGATTAAAGATCTGGATTGTAAATTGAACATGCATTACCGTTATGGACAAAGGTTAGCCTCCTTTCTTCTCTGGTTAGTATATTAGATATCCAGATGTCATTGCTATGGATAAACGCAATCCAGTTTGGATCCGCTGGGCACAGTTTTGGATCCATCCGTATGTTTGGACAACTGGTCTCCACTAAATTAGGCCTTAAGGGCTGTTGCTGTTTCAAAGAAGAAAAGATGAAATTAGGCAGTAATATAAAACATACCAACAGCAGGAGCTGAACTGTGTTATTCTGTTCATCTCCAAAAAAGATGAATGGTTTCCATTGAATACAGCTACAAGTACTGGCAGGTACAGTAGCCAGCTTCTACTTGCATTCAAATGCTGGAGCTTAGCATGCGGAATCCAATCTTTTCTGACCAAGAAAAACATTAAATACCCACACGCTGTCAGTAGGGAAGCTTCTGCTGCCACAGTACCTACTGAGTGGTTCCACCGATGCCACGCTAATGCCCCTAAGACAGACACCTTTCATCAGCACTAGCAGAAAGTCAGCTTGTTTACAAAGGCTCAGTGCATTTTAAAACACTGCACCCTGATGGATGACCTGGCTGAAGCACGCAATAGCCTCATTCACTAAACCCCCTGAGAATGCAGCAGCATCCATCAGCTGATATGATTAGACTGACATCAGGCATTTGTTACATTAAAAAGAAATTACTCTGGCTTGGAAGTCGGAGTCCAGCTTCAGCACTTAGGCGGCAGTGACCCCAGCTGCTCTTTCACAAAGTTCTCATCTCAATTCTTCAGCCCAATCTAATGAGTAGCAACCTTGTAACAAGTAATTTCACAGAAGGACTCTTACACTAAATCATATATCTGGAGGCTGCTACTATGCACATTGCCTTTCTCCTCTTCTCCTGTCTGCTCAACAGTACTAGCTGTTGAGTTCACGGGATTTCCCTCCCATCTCCAGCATGCATTTCAGTGACCCTCAGAATTATTAGTGCATCCAGAGCAGGCTGCTTGATCTACATCTCTCATTGCCTTGACTCTTCTGCAACAAATTCCTGACACAGTACATTAACCTGAGCATTAGTAATGTACTTGAACTCACAGTAAATCCATGAGGGCCGCCGTCTTTCACGTGGTAAATTCCACTGCCGGCCTGAAACAGAAAAGTGCCGCTTTCTCTGTGATAATCGTAAGAGGCAATTCCAACTGTCCCAATGCGCTTTCTCTCTCGCAGTAATTCTTCTTCGCGAGAGTACATCCCGTAGTCTAGGGAAGCCTGAATAGAGAGAGAGAAATCATCTAGCTTGCTCTACTTTTTACTTGGTCTTCTCATGTACAGAAAGCATCTCCTCCAGCACCAAAGAGCAAAACATGGCTGGCTGCTTGAGTAGTATTCAAGCATCTCTAGCAAACAAAGAAACGTGTTAATCCAACGAGAATCCCACTGGCAGCAAATATTCCTGAGTCTCTGTCCTCGTACCAGTAACTCTGGGCCAGGTGCAAATCACATATCATTGTAAAGCCGGTTACAATTCCGCCACCAATTTAAATGGAGTTAGTCCCAATTTACACCAGGAAGAACAAGAGCAGAATAAGGCCCTGTCAGAAGCCATGCTGATACGAGGTAGCAGTAAGAGTCTGATCATTAGAGCCCCTGTGGGTGGAAAGGAGAGTAGGAGCAGATAGTATCCCTTTGGCTTTTATGTCTAGTGCTCTGGGAAGTCTCCCTGCAACAGTCTTTGGGGATCTTATTTGAACTAGGGTAACAAACATTCATGGTGTCCCTCATAGATGCAGCCATTTTCTTTGTAGGATATGCACTACCTTTTCCTGGTGTCAGTGCATAGGCAGACATAGGTCAATTTTGTCTTGGGAGTTTTACATACACCCTTTTGAGACAATGAACAGGAAAAGAGAGGAGAATGTTCCTTCCTGCTGGTTTCAGATCGGATTTCTCAAAGGAAGGATGGAAACCAAAAGTGACTTAGGGCTGACGCGCACACAAATTGCACTGGTTTGATTTAGGGCTTGCCTACCTGAGAAAGTTGCACTTCTATAACTTGAATTGTTCTAAACACAGTTAAACTGGTGCAGAAAGGCTGTTTGGACACTCTTAGGGCTGGGCTACACTTACATTTTATAGCGCTTTAAAATCACCCCCCTGAGCACAGCAAGTCTGAGTGCTTTAAAGCGCAAGTGTGGACAGGCTCCCAGCACTCGGAGCTAATCCCCTTGTGGTGCTGGATTACCAGGAGTGCTGGGAGATCTCTCCTTCAGCGTTCAAGCGTGACCACACTTGCACTTCACAGCGCTGCTGCGGGAGCGTTCCCACAACAGCGCTTTGAAGTTTCAAGTGTAGCCATGCCCTTAGTTCAATAAAAGAATAGCTCATTTTGTTTTTTTAAAAACCTGTTTCTAATCAATTTATGCAAAATCAAAATAAGCTGCTCTTACACCAAAATAAGAGCATCCATAAAGCCTGTTAACGACTTCAGTTTAAATTTGCACTGGTGTCACTTAGTGTGACTTTCTTGTAGAGATTTAGTTAGATTTTTGCAAGCTGCAATGTGGACACACAAACTGATTACACTGGTTTTGCTTGCCCTTACAGTTACAAGTTAAACCAATATAAGACAGATTTCAATGAATTTAAAGAGTATCCATACAAGATTGCACAATTTAACTAAATCAGTTTAAAACTCACCCCCCTTTGGTTAAAATCAGGCAACTGCGTGCACTGCCCAGGCGCTAGAAGGAGCAAGCGTTCGGAAATGTCTAGGGAGTTCTAGGTTTACAAGGGAGATTCTGCCTAAGGAGCAAGACACAACATGGGCAGGAATGACACTCAGGAAGCTGCACAGATTGTCCATTTTCGCTTCCAGACCCCAAAACCTAGTGAGAGTAGGTTTTTGTTTTTCAGCAAATCACGAGCGGGTGCTTTACTGCTATCCAGACAAGGTGCACAAGCCGGGCATGTCCGGCTGGCAGCTCGATGATTACAAGGCCAACAGAACTCGTTGTAAAAGAATTTAAAATGTCTGCAGTGACTAGAGAGGAAAAGTAGAGCTTAACACAGAGTTTAGCTAACTCAAGCCAAGAGCCATGGTGATTAGTTGGGAGGGATGAGAGGACCGGGGGAATTTTTAGTAGGACCTATAGCCTCATGAGGGGACAGACCAATAACCTCCAGGGTGCTCACATCATAGCTAATGCCACAAGGGCAAGTCCTGCCACCCTTCCACACCAGAGAGCTGCTGCAGGTTTGCTGACGTGAAGGACAAGATACACATAAGACCACAAAAGGGGCATGTACCACCTGTGCACTACTGAGTGTAACTCAAAACTCCAACATGAGGACCAGAAGCAGCTGGGGCAGGGGTCTCCAAACTACAGCCCGGGAGCCAGATCCGGCCCGCGGCTTCGATTTGTCTGGCCCTCCAGCTGAGCAGGCACGTGAAGAAGCTGCCGCTGTGCCCTTTCCCGCACCCCTCCCCATCCCCCTGAGCTGCTGCCAGGAGCATGTGCAGAGGGATGAGTGCCCCGTAGCAGCGGCCGGAGGAGCAAAGTGGGGGATTTTGTATATATTTGCATATATTGAATTTTTTCACAGTCGCTTTGGCCCACAAAGCCTCTTCAAAAATTTAATATGGCCTTCGTCTCATAAAGAATGGAGACCCCTGAGCTGGGGGATCTAGTATATGGATCAATAACGCCGCCCTCCAGTGCATTCACTGTAGGCTACTGTAGTCTTGCAGCTGACACAGCAGCCGGCCAGTAGACAGGCAGGGGAGGATTCTGGGGGAAGACAAAGGCTGAGACACCTTTAAGCCGACTGGATAGTCAGCAGTCACCTGGACTCACTAGAAATGGGGCTTCTACAATAAGTCCCTTGCGCTCTCTTCAGAAAAATTACTGCAACAAATCTGCTGGAAGTTCCATGCAGCAATTGCAACCCCCGCAGGGGGAGCAGAAACCATCCAGAAAAGGATTTTTTTTGTTATGATTTACAAACGGCTACAAAATTCCAAAAGTTGACAAGACAAGATCTTTTTAAAATGTAACAGCAAAAAGCTTAGCTAAGCATGAGGGAAAGTAAAAACGTCTGAGACTAAGACATTCCCAGCACACCCTGTTGGCAATAACTCCAGCTTGCCTGAGCAGCATGAATGCCTGCCATGAGGAAAACAAGGTGTCGTCATGTTCACGTACCTGAAAGAGATCCAAAAGGGGTTTCCAGGAAAGCATTAGGACTTCAGCTTTGTTTATGGTTTTGGGAATTTCCGAATAGAACAGCATATTCTCTCTGTTCTCGCCAGACATGGCTAGAAAGGAAAAAAGGATTAATTCCCTGTTATTAAAACATGACAAATGCTCTCTCAGGAGTTGATGAAGACAAACCAAAAGAGACAACAGCAGCATGAGCAATTGCCTTCCTAAGGGGGAACCATTGAAAGACTACACATTGGAGCCTCACTCACAGCATATGGGGAGCAGGGAGGGGCACAGCAAGCAGAAGAGGAGAAGGTGACTGTAGGTGAAATTTTGAAACAAGGCACCATACCAAGCCCAAAGGCATGCCCCACTAGCACACTGAAATTCTCTGGAAAGTAGATATCAGGACCTGTTACTGAGGGACATTTCAAAATCAAGCTCCAGCAGCAGGGCTTCTTAATTATTAAAAGCTCTTTGCTGGATTACAGAGTCACGCCCCTGGACTCAAATGGTACATCTACACTGCAGTTGGGACAGCAAGCCTATGCATACCAAGCTAGCTTTGCTCAAGCTTGCTCCTTACAAATTGGAGTGTAGCGGCGTTTGCATAGGTGGTGGCCCGGCTAACTGCCTGAGTACATAGCTAGGACCTGAAGCAGGCCTGTACTCAGGTGGCTAGCCTGTGCCACTGTGGCTACACTGCTATTTTTAGCAAGTTAGCTCAGCTATGCCTGCGTATGGTGCAATCCCAGGTCCTGATTGCAACGTAGACATACTTCAAATGAGAGGATTTCCAGATACTTTTTCATGGGGTTTCTCCCTCACCCCCAAAAGTACACTTGTTAGACAAAGCAAATCAGCACCTTTTTAATCTTCACTGTGTTTTATAACCTTTGGGGCCAACTCCCACTCCTCCTAAAGTTAATGGGAGTTTTGCCACTGAGTTGACTAGTAGTAGGATTGGACCTATTTACAAATCACTTTCAATATAACAGTCACTCTTCTGCCTGAAGATTTTTTACCTCCTCTTGTTAAAAGGAGCCCATGAGATTTCTCCAGCATGAAAGAACAATATCTCTCCTTATTTTTCATTGTTTACTTTGTGTCTAGTCAGTTTTGCGTCACATAGATGCTTTCCCGTTGTTTGGGTGGGGGTTTCACACAGCAACAACAGAAAACATACAAATACCTTTTAAATATATAAAAGAATGTGATAGTAAAACTACAATGAGCAGCAGGATAGGTGCAGTTCCTGACATTACTGTTGGGATATGTAAGGGTTAGGTAAAGACCTGGAAAACCGCAATCATGGTAATAGGGAGTAGGCACCTGCAGGCACTATTTCTTTGTTTGATAGATAAAGTTGCCATCCCTCTCCCTGCTCTTCTGCTTGTTAAGGACTGATAAGCATTAGAGCTGCATAAGGAATGTGGGTCTCTAAAGAAAACACTTCTTTACTCAAAGAGTAATCTCCCCCTTCCTTCCTTTCCCAGCTACACAGATGAGCTTGGGGTCATTAAGGGCTGCAAAGAAATGTATCTTAAAGGTAAAAATGTCTGTATAATATGCTTAACACTGTAAACATGGGTGGGTATGATCGTATTCAGTATATAGCTATTAATATTCATTGTATGGGCATTCAAATTATTCAAAAAGGTTTTGGGGGTGTTGTAGAAAACATAGCTATTTACATGCTAAAGTTAGATAAAAGGGATCTGCTGTAACTGTTCCAGTGCTTACTCAACAATTGGGTAGAGGGAAACAAGTACTGGAATATAGAAGCCCATTTACCCAATCCACCTCTGGGTCCTCCTGCTCAATCTTTAACAATTATTTTAAAAGTATTGCTATAAATCAGGGACTGGCAATCTTTCAGAAGTGATGTGCCAAGTCTTCATTTATTCACTCTAATTTAAGGTTTTGCGTGCCAGTAATACATTTTAACGTTTTTAGGTCTCTAATATAGAACTAAACTATTGTTGTATATAAAGTAAATAAGGTTTTTAAAACGTTTAAGAAGCGTCATTTAAAATTAAATTAAAATGCAGACCCCCCCGGACCGGCTCACATGCCGCCTTTGGCGCATGTGCCATAGGTTGCCTACCCCTGCTATAAATGGATGAAGTTTCAAGTTGACAGTGTCCATTTAACTGCCTCACAGGGGTGCTGTGAAGGCCAGTTAAAATGTTACTAACCCCATTTTATGCGTGGGGAAACTGAGGGGACAGATCATCAGTTTCAAGTCTTGGATCAGCGTGTGGGCAGACTGTGCCCCTATGTGGCACTCCATGGATTTCAATGAGGTTCCACACCAATTGCTAATCAGACTGTAAGGGTACATCTACACAGGAATAAGAGACATACAGTAACAGACAGCTGACGTGGGCTTGTGGGGATAAAAAAACTTGCTGTTTGGACTTTTGGCATTGGATTGGAGCCCGAATGTTTACACAGCAGGTTTTCAGCCCTGTAGCTCAAGCTCGGTGAGCTTGAGTCAGCGGACCCAGGCCAGCCGCAGGTTTTTATCCCCGTGTAGACGTTCCCAAGAAGCAAGTACTGGAGTTAGAATTCAGCTCTGGCTCCCTATTCTCTGAACGGGGCTTCACCTCTCTACGTAGACTGGAGTTTTCACGTTTACTACTCTGCTTTTGCACAGAAACATTCAGATACCACAAAACCTGCTAAGCCCCGCTCCCTATCACCTGCAGTACCTTTCACACTACAAAATCAAATGGAAGTACTAAAATTAGCACAGCATTGACTTAGAACCCGAGTTTTACCGAGTTTGAGCGAACCACAATTAGTAAAAATGAGTGAGAAGTTAGGAGAAGAGGCCAAGAAAAACAACTTGAATACATCCATTCACTAGTGCAGTGGTTCTCAAACTTTAACGACCTGTGAACCCCTTTCACTAAAATGTCAAGTCTCCCAAACCCCCTCCTAAAAATGAATATTTCCAGGGATTTTCTCCTTTACTTGAGTATAAATTATAAAAGCAGTGATCTTGGAAATATAAAATTTGTTTTATGACATGCTTATTACACACTAATTAATTATTATTAATCATTACAGCATTTTTATTACGCTATGAAAATGGCAACACTCTTCCAAGATCTCACTTTCGTAGCTTGTATCACTTTGAATAAGCCTGTTATACGACAAGGCTCCTATGTTTCATCAAGAAGTATCGGATGTGAAAGAGCATGAAGGTATTTAAGAAGCCAATTCAAAGAGTTCCTCCTACACAAGCATTCAGGTCTTGAGCAGTCTAGGCAAACTGACAAAGCTTAAACTTGGTCTTCATAATTTAAACACAACACTAGCAATCTATTTCATTTTAAAAACAGCAAAAAATATCCTCCTCCCTTTCTGTTTCATAAAAGGAGTCTTGAAGTTTAAATCTCCTCAGTGAGATAGAGATGCTTGCTTTGATCTGCTTCGCTCTTGGAAGTCCCCAAGGCCCCAAGCTGCTGATCCTGTGCTGCCTGGAGTGCCTATGGAGAGTTCTGTCCGCCACTAGAGAATTTTTTCATGAGAACCCCCTGTAACATTTCGTGAACCCCCAGTTTGGGAACCACTGCACTAGAGAAACCAAAGTTAACTACGGAAAAAACAAAGAATTTCATTTGTGAAAATATATATGCCTCTATTTCTGCATATCCTCCCAGCTATCTATACAGTGCTCCTGGAAAATATGCTCTATCTATAACAGTGGCATTGAGGTGTCTGAAAATTACGCTTACAATTTCTCTTTTAAGGAGGCTAACATGCAGACATGTACCTTTCCCCCCTCCATCAGGGCGAAAGCAAACAGGTAAAACAGACCAAGTTCTACCAATGTTTGGGGGGGAAAAAAATCAAACTTATTTTCAATAGAATCAAGTCCATAACAATGAGAGACACCAGCCCAGAAAGACCTCAACGCAGCTATTCTATCTCCCCAGTTAGTGCATGGTTGTTCCCTAAAGCTAGTGGATGGTTGATTCTAATTCTTTGTCCAGTTCTAAGAGTCTCAAGTGATGACATTTCCACCACTCTCCCTGCTTTCCTTTCAGAGATTATTTTCCACAAATGTTAAGGCCTGAAAGGACCAGTACGATCAGTTCGTCTGACCGGCAGTTCTAGCACTGAACCCATAATAAGCCTTCTGGTCTTGCTGTCCAATACATCTTATTCACAGGAAGAAAACTTTGAGGTTGTCTGGGTTTGAATCAAGACATGGGTCACGCTAGCAACCTACCCAGATAGTAGATCCTATCTGAATGAGGTCCTTCAGGGTCATTTTTCTTCACAAACATGAAATCATGAGGAGCCTTGGCCACCATGTAGCCTTGGTATTTCCTAGTGTCTGCGAGCAGTTTTTTCAGCTGACTCCAGGAATGTCTCTCTACATAGAAGGGTTCCAGCTTTGGCTGCTCCTCTGCCACAGCATGTTCCTCGCTCTCAGACGTTCCAAAGATTTCGAGACCCAGCTGTTCAGTTTCCATGGCTGCTGCCATGTTGCATGTTTCTGGAAGAACAAGACACAGGGGACGCTTCAGACAGCTGCCTTTTAGCATGTTAGCAAATCGACTCCAAAAAAGAAATAGCCCAGTGAAAACAACACAAGCAAACTGCTATTTCAATACAAGTTTTAATTAAAGAGATTTTTATTTTGGAAAATACCTTTTCTTCATTCAGGCCCAAACTTTTAAGAATGAGATTTGGGAATGGGATTAAGAACTTTGCAGATCAATGTATATTTTATATAAGTTTTCTACTTTTGTAAAATAGATGCTTACTCTCATTTCACAGAGGAAGTACGACAACAATTCCTTGGTTTTTTGTTAAATCTTGCACGATTACATTTCTCTGTCACTATCCTGCATATGTAATCTGCCTTTATAGTATAAGCCTATACTACAACCAACGATGACTTAAGGTTGTGCAGCCATCAGGGGGGAAAGTTTCCAGATACTCTATATGGAGCCATCCAACTGTGCACAGTTGACCAATGCAACCACACGACCTTAACAACACTGTCCTCCACTTTGCATTCACTTGATAAGTCTTCTTTCAAGTTAGACTGTAAGCTCTTCAGGGCAGAGATCAGGTCTGCTTTTGTGTAGCGCAACCTGATACTAACTGGAGTCTTTGTGCACTTTAGTGCTGCTACGGCTAAATAACAAGGATGCAAATATTACCGTTACTGTTGACACTCAGGTTCAATATTCCCTGACACAAGACAGTGCCATGCCATTGTGTTATTAAGTTCCAGTCGAGCAATGTGAACATCCAGCACGAAGCCCAACTCTTATTTTGTGTTTTCCTAGAGACCCATTTCAGAAATTAACAAATTGAGCTAATAACGTTCAGTTTGCCAGCATGGAGAGCCATCAGCATGGAAACTGAATTGCTTGCTCTCTCCTAGAGGAGGTCCCTTCAGTGCAGAGGAAGGTGATGGGGAGAACCATAGGGAAGATGGTGTTGCCATTAAATGTTACGTACCTGTTCTAGGGACAGAGAGGGCTCCAGTGTCCAGGAGCGTCAGTACAGCATTTTACACAGGCACTAAAACAAAAATAAATAAAATACTTTCTTTTATAAAATGAGTGCCATGTTACCACAAGTCCCAGTTACACCACACAGACACACAAGTCCAAGCTCTCAGGCAACTATAATACACACACATATTAATGCGCCTGACATACACAGCAACAACGTACAACGGGTGAGCTAAATAACAACTGCAGACCAGCCAAAGTAGCTGGGTGTGACCTGGACCCCAGCCCATTTTAATACAAACAGCTAACATTCAGGGACCTGGGGAAAAATGTTACTGTTTGGCTCCATCTTTGCAAAATAATCATTATCTAGAGCTTATCATCAGTAGATCTCAAAGTACTTTACAAAAGAGGTTAGCATCATTATCCCCATTTTGCAGATGGGGAAACTGAGGCACAGGATGAGGCAATGACTTGCTGGGACTAAAACCCAAGTTTCCTGAGTCTCAGTTTCCAGACACTAGGTCTCTCTAAATAAATCTCTGCCTTATTTCTCCTTTGTCCAGGCCATTTACAACGCACAAAACAGATAGCAGAAATGAAATGCCTCATCCATCACAATCAAAGCACATTTGGATCAGTGTCCAAAAATCTTACCCAGGTTAAAGTAATGCTTTGCTCCTAACCTAATAGAACTTAAGAGGTCAGTCCTCACACTTGCATTAGAAGCCTCTTGTATATTTTGCAGAGTTCAACAAAATTATTCCTAGTTATTTCTACCTACCTGGGTAGGTTTCCAAAATTCTGTAGTGTTTTCAACCTACCCATAAAAAGCAGCAGCAGCTTTTAACAGGCAGAGAAGCATGAAAAATGTCTACCCACATAAAAAGTTTAAGTCAATGGGATTTTACATAGGTGCAGGGGTCTGCCCACGCACAGCTGAATCTGAATTACAAATGTCATCAACTCCTTTCACCCAGTTGACACTCTTGGATGCTCCCCCTCCTTTTCATCCCCCTCTCAAATATATTTAGGACATCAAAATAACACTCATTTAAGCGCACTTAATGGCATAACTGCATCCTACACAGAGGATGGAGAGGTAGTGAGGGATTAGATGCCCACCTTTGGGTCTCCTCATTAACCACCACAGAACAATATCTTATGAATAACATCCTTTGGAGTGGCTTTGCTGTTCAAGTGTCAGGCAGGTCAAGTTTTAGAGCTCACTGAACACCATACCACAGCCAATTAGGAAGACATATTTTCTTCTTACAGCTACAACTTCTACGCCATTCAAGTGCATTAGAAGTCAAGAAAGGATGTTGCAATCGGAGAGGAAGCTGGAGTATGATTCGCTGAAAACAAACAGCTTCCAGTTTGTAAGAGTCAGGGATCTGAGGCTTGGCTGGCCCTGAAAGCTGCCTGGCAAAGGCAAAAGGGATCACTTCCTCTTTTGGAAAGGGAGGCAGAGTTGCTTAGAAGATAGAAACTGGGCTGAGAGGCAGAAGATATGGATTGTATTCCAGACTTTGATGCTGACCTGCTAGGTGGACTCTGGCAAGTCACTTTCCCCATCTTGTGCCTCAGTTTCCCCACCTGTAAAATCGAATCTTACTGATCTCCTTTGTACAGCACTTTGAGACATATAGATGAGAAGGGCTCTATAAGAACTTGTTATTAATATTACTTTGCTGATTCTTAATTAATGCCGACCCCACCCCCGATCTCAGTACATTAAGGGGAGCGTAGAGAAAAGCTATGATAACTGCTTTGGGGGTTGTGAAGAGTATGAGATACCTAAATGGAAGGCCTGAAATTTTGTTTTCCCCCACCGTACTTTAAATATCCCTAGTGTTAACTGGAGCATGAGTGGGGTGAGGAAAGAAACCACTCAGGCCTGACTGGAAAGTACTGACCCAGATAGAAGGCGGCTAGGCCCAAGCCCCATTGCGTTTTACTCTCATGCTTTGAACTCAGTATTCCCAACAGCTTTCCCCACCTGGCAGTGCTGTATGTTCAAACATGCCAATAGGGGCGTTCTGGATTGGCAACATTCAGGGTAAGACCCATCTGGGGAAGGGTCCTGAATGTGAGTGGTATGTCTGGGGAGGGCACAAGTGGGTTCATGCATGTGGGGCACAAGTGGGTTCATGCATGTGGGGCACAAGTG
>ML677366.1:5499414-5537935 GCA_007922305.1 Dermatemys mawii | reverse complement strand
GGGGGGCAGCGCTTCCCTGTCTGTAGCCCCGCAGGGGGGTCGGGGCGCTGGCTCTATGGGGGAGATGGAGACAAGCTGCAGCTCTACAAGGGGTGGGGAGACGGCCCGGCGTGGGGGGGGGGGTACCGGCCCTGTCGCCACGGTGACAGGCCCGGGCCTGTTACTCACAGCACGGCGGCTCCCGGAGGGGTGACTCTGCCCGCGGGCCCGGCCGCCGCTGGTGACCCGGACTCGGGGGGGCGGCGATCGCAGCCGGCGCTTCCGTTTCCTCGAGTCCCGTCGCTCCGGAGCCGCAGCCCGGCCCGCCGAGAGCCGCCCCCCGCGGCCGAGCCGGGACACTGCCCCCGGCCGGGAGGGAGGAGGCGCTGCCGGCGGCGCGCCCGGCCCGCTCCTCCCCCACGGCGGCGGCACCGCCACAGGCCAGGCCCAGGCCCAGGGGAGGTGCGGGCCTCCCGCCGGATGAGGGGGACAGGCAGCGTGACACCCCCTAGAGCAGGGGTAGCCCCTCATCTGGGACCCAGGTCCATAGGGCTTGGCCAACGTCCAGTCCAGGCCCAGCTGCCAGGGAACATATTAAAAAATAGCAGGGATGGAAAGCAGTACAAGAGAACCCCAAATGAACGCTGCCTATACAACGAGGGGGTCTCAATGAGCCGTTACCCCTCAGGAAAGGGGTCATTGGGGATCCTTCTCTGAAAACAGCCACTTAACGCGCAGCGGCCGTTCGAAAAAGCAAACGGACTATTGGGGATCGTTAAGAAAGAGATAGATCGTAAGAGAAAATATATATATCTGCATAAATCCGTGGTACTCCCACACATTGAATACTGCGTCCAGATGTGGTCGCCCCATCTCAGAAAGATCTACTGGAATTGGAAAAGGGCACCCAAAATGACTACGGGTATGAATAACCTCTCCTCATAGGGGAGCCATTCCAGGCTGGGACTTTTCAGCTTATTGGAAAAGACATGACTAGTCTTACCCTCGGAGGACCAGACAAGAAGCAATGGGCTTAAACTGCAGCAAGGGAGATTGAGGTTGGACATCAGGAAAAGCTTCCTGACAGCCAGGGTGGTTAAGCACTGGAATAAATTGCCTAGGGAGGTTGTGGATTCTCCATCATTGGGGATTTTTAAGAGCAGGTTGGACCAACACCTGTCAGGGATGGTCTCTAGATAATATTTAGTCTTGTCGTGAGTGTAGGGGACTGGACTAGATGACCTCTCAAGGTTCCTTCCAGATCTGTGATTCTTCTATGAGTCTATGACCATGGAGAATTTCTTCTCATAAGATAAAAAGCTAACTGCAGGGTTAAAAACATATGTCTGTTTGCAAACACACAGAGCTTGTCCCTTGGGTGGAAACCAGAATCACTATTCGCCATGTCAACTCTGTAGAAATAGTAACAAATGTATGCATTGTGAGCCCAGTCCAATGCCTGTTGAGCCTTTCCATTGACCTCAATGGGTACTTGTGACATACCAGGGTGAGACCAGTGAGGGGCAGCGTCACACCTGCCCTGCAACCTTGGGTGCCTTACAATACCTTGCTGAAGTAGCTCCCACCTGGGCCACTCACAAACCACCTTCCAGCATGCAAGCTCCATGCTGAGCATCTGTGTGTAACAACAGCCTGCCACCCACACTTGAGTTACACTCTAGCTCTAACCTGCTTTGGTTACACTGCAGGGCAAACCCAATACACTCCTAGGCCTTGATTCCGCCCCCCCTCCCGGCCCAGAAATGTATGTCTTGTATGCCCAGCCCTCTCCTGGTCAGTCCAAATATATGACCTCTGTTATTCCTTCAAGGGAATAATATACACCAGCTTACCACCCTAATGGAGTTACTCAGACACATTAACTTAAAACACACTGGATCAGATAAAACAATAAAACAAGTTTATTAACTATAAAGATTTTGAGTACAAGGAATGAGGCATAAAAGTCAGAAATGGTTACAATAAAGATAAAAATGCTTTCCAGCACCTACCTTAACAAAACAATACAGTATTAGATTCAAAATAGTTTATCACCACATGCTTACAACAGCATTACTGACCGAACTTTCAGGTCAGGACCCCTTCCCCAGAGTCCAACATCTGATTCTTCTGTCTTTTCAGGGGTGAAGAATGATATGGGCAAGGGAGAGAGAGGGGTCTTGGGCTGTTTGCCCCTCCTTTTTATAGTTTCAGTCCCAGTCTGAAAAGCATTTCCAGCGGAGAAGCAAGAGACAGGGGGTCTGGTGGAGGAAGGAGACCTCAGGCTGTTTCTTTGCTAAGATGCAGATCTCTGTCTCTGGGATCAAGGAAATCTGAGGGTCCTTGTTGTCCTGACAATCTTTTCAATGATTTATCATTAGGAAGCAACTGTCAGCATTCAGGGATGCTAGCCTCAGCTGTCTTCAGGTCAGTGGACACCCTATGTCCCATAAGGAAACACTGATCATCTCAGCTAACAGCGGATGGCCTTCTCCAGCTAGGAAAGACATTGATCCAACCCACGGCACTGTCAAACTCAGGAGGACTTGGTGTTTGTGCCCTCAAGACACTGCTTTGCCTCAGAGGATTCAGACTGCTCAGGGTGGATAAAATTGTGCAGATCCTGAAAGTGGCACTACGGTACTTCACCGGGAGAAAAACCAACTCTGCAGCTAAGTGGTTGCTGCCAGGTTTAACCAGGCTATCAACTCCCTGGGGCTGCTGCAGGGGAGATGGGGAAGGCTCCCTCCACCTCCATCATAGCCACAGCTTCAGAAAGGCCACATGTGGCAACTCAGTCTCAAGTGACAACACTCAAACTGCGTCCTTCTCCCTTCATTCGCCACTGCACATCCCTAAACAGAAGTGACCTATATGGGTGAAGAAAGGGGAGAGGTCAGGCAGAAACCATTCTACTGATGGGCAAGGGCATAAAGGTCACAATGAAGAGTCCTGTGTGGCCTTTAATGGAGCAGTGTGTTGGTCCAAGATGAGATGGGAAATCTCTACCACCCTGTTGCAGGCACTGTCACAGAATCATAGAATCGGACGGGAGCTCAAGAGGTCATCTAGTTCAGTTCCCTGCATTCATGGGAGGACTAATTATCCAGACCATCCTTGACAGGTGTTTGTCCAAACTGCTCATAAAAATCTCCAATGATGGAGATTCCATAACCTCCCTAGGGAATTCATTTCAGTGCTTATCCACTCTGACTGGAAGTTTTTCCTAATGTCCAACCTAAACCTCCCTTGCTGCAATTTAAGCCCATTGCTTCTTGTCCTGTCCTCAGAGGTTAAGAAAAACAATTTTTCTTCCTTCTCCTTGTAACAACCTTTTACATACTGGAAAACTGTTATGTCTCCTCTCAGTCTTCTCTTTTCCAGACTAAACAAACCCAATTTTTTCAAGCTTCCTCATAGGTCATGTTTTCTAGACCTTTAATTATTTTTGTTGCTCTTCTCTGGACTCTCTGCAATTTGCCCACCTGCTTCCTGAAATGTGGCGTCCAGAACTGGACACAATACTTCAGCTGAGGCCTAAACAGAGCAGAGTGGAAGAATTACTTGCGTGTTTTGCTTACAACACTCCTGCTAATATATCCCAGAATGATGTTTGCTTTTTTTGTAACAGTGTTACACCGTTGACTTATATTTAGCTTGTGATCCACTATGACCCCCAGATCCCTGTCCGCAGTACTCCTTCCTAGGCAGTCATTTCCCATTTTGTATGTGTGTAAGTGATTGTTCCTTTCTCAATGGAATACTTTGCATTTGTCCTTCCTGAATTTCATCCTATTTACTTCAGACCATTTTGAATTTTAATCCTATCCTCCAAAGCACTTGCAATCCCTCCAGCTTGGTATTGTCCGCAACCTTGATAAGTGTACTCTCCGTGCCGTTAATCTAAATCGTTAATGAAGATATTGAACAGAACCAGACCCAGAACTGATCCCTGCAGGACCCCGCTCATTATGCTCTTCCAGCCTGACTGTGAACCACTGATTACTCTCTGGGAACAGTTTTCCAACCAGTTATGGTCCCATCTTATAGTAGCTCCTTCTCGGTTGTATTTCCCTAATTTGTTTATGAGAAGTTCATGCAAGACAGTATCAAAAGCTTTTACTGTCAAAAGGCGTCACCAGAGTCAGACAGGGGAACCAAAAGTCACATGGGATAGTCCCATGGTGGCCACAAAGTCCTGAGCTGGGCCAGAACGGTGCTGTGCACAGACACCACAATGGGCCTCAGCAACTCCAGAGCAGCCAGAAACCTCATCAATCCAATTAGCCTCCTCGTAAGGCATCAGTGCCATCAACGCAGTGGTGTGGTACAACCCCTTGTTCCGGCCACACCAAGCACTGGTGCTGTCCATCGTCCCACTGTTCCAATGCATTGGTGCTGCAATCCCTAGCCATGCATCAAGCCCTAGTGCACTGACGAGCCTCACTGCACCATGCACTGGTGCTACCCATGGCCAGCTGCACCATGCACTGCCCAACGTAGGGGTACCATGCACCGGTGCAACCCCTGGCCCGGCCGCCCCATGCACCGGTGCAACCCCTGGCCCGGCCGCCCCATGCACCGGTGCAACCCCTGGCCCGGCCGCCCCATGCACTACCCAGCCTAGCTGCAGCGTGCACCAGTGCGACCCTTGGCCCGGCGGCCCCACACACACACAGGCCAGGCGCTAGGACGTACCAAGCCCTCGCCTGGGCCCAGCTCCCCGCCCCCGCCGGGCACCTGACTCCCGCAGACGGGCGGGAGGAGCCCGCGGCAGGGCGCGTGCGCACGGGCCCGGGAGCTCGGCGAGCGCCGCGCGGAGCCGTGGGAGCCCGGTCTGTCCCGGCCGCCGCCGCCGCCATGCAGAGCCCGAGCCTGACCCCGCACGTGCACTGGGCGCAGCGGCACCACGAGCTCTACCTGCGGGTGGAGCTGAGCGACGTGCAGGTACCGCCGTGCACGGGGCCCCCCCTTGCACGCGGAGTGTGTAAACCCCGGGAGGGGGGGGGGGTCGCTCCTGGCACGTCCGTGGGGCCTGCGACACCCCCACCGAGCCCCCGTCCCGTGCATGGGAAATGCCGCCCAGGGAGAACCCCCCCTCCTTGTACAGTCCCGCCCCCCCCATCCCCTTGTGGGGTATGTAGCCCACAGAGAGCCCCCCATCCACACAGTGCACCCCCCCATCCGATGCACTGCGGACAGCCCAGGGAGACACCCCCTGTCCCATGCATGGTGTGTACAGCCCAGGGAGACTCCCTCCTAACTATAGGTCCCCCATCTCATGCCAGGTGCATTAGGCATTTGGTTCCCAGAAAAAGGCTCCACAGGTGTAACTGGTAACCTGCACACTTAGCTGTTTGAAGCACCGGGGCTTTTCTGGGTCAGATTCTGAATCCCCCTCCATTGCCACAATCCTGGCATTAGAACAGTTTGTTTGAACCGGGCACATGCCTGCCCCCTAAAACGTCCTCTCTTTCCTCAGAGCCCGGAGATCACCATTACGGACAACGTGCTCCATTTCAAAGGTAGGCATGACGTTTGGTTTTAAAGTTAGGAGCATTCCTGACCCCCCTGCACAGGGGTGGGCTCCTAGTAACATGCAGCCTAGCTGGAGGGAGGGTAGGATTGCCAAGGGATTACCAGCCACAACTTCTCAAATGTCTTTTCTAAGTCACAACGATTTAGGCCCCGATTTTGGACTCCTACACTCGCCCAGAAGAGCTTGAACATCAGAGCCTTCATGTGGAAATGTAATACAATACAGCTGGAGCTGGTGGTTTTGGGTTTCAGATAAATATTCTAGGTCTAGCTGGTGCAGTTGATAGGATCACCGCTCTTGGTAGGTGGGCATATTTAATCAAGAAAAAACAACATGCATCACATTTAAATATGTCAGCTGATTTTCCATGTGTCTTCCCCTAAACTTTGCACTGAAAGCAGTATTCTTGTCATAAAGCATTTGTGTGCAAATACAGTCAGATTTTGGACCAGGACCTAAAATTCAATTTGAAAGGCAAATCGATTCCTTTGTAAAGGCTTTTTGTTGTGTTTTGACTGAGCAGTTTAACCTTTTGGGACCGAGTTTGCTGCTTTGTTTGTCAGGTTAGTGCTAGGAACATACTGTTGCTTTTTTTTTTTGCATTAGGAATCTATTGTGCATCTTTCATACTGCATCCTTGAGCTTGCATACCATTCTTGTGGCCCTGAAGCACATAGTAAAGAAGTAATGTGTTGGCTTAGATCAGGGGTAGGCAACCTATGGCACGAGTGCCAAAGGCAGCACACGAGCTGATTCTCAGTGGCACTCACACTGCCTGGGTCCTGACCACTGATCTGGGAGGCTCTGCTTTTTAATTTAATTTTAAATGAAGCTTCTTAAACATTTTTAGAACCTTATTTACTTTACAACAACACTAGTTTAGTTATATATTATAGACTTATAGAAAGAGACCTTCTAAAATGTTAACATATATTAATGGCATATGAAACCTTAAATTAGAGTGAATAAATGAAGACTCGGCATGCCACTTCTGAAAGGTTACCGACCCCTGGCTTAGATTGTATCGAGCTTTATGTGGACAGGATTATTTTACAATGGCACCCTTTAAAATGGCATATTTTTTTATGACCCTGCTAGCTTTCAGAAGATTTTATGGGGAAGGGTCTGGCTTTATAGGAGACTGATGAATCCTGGTGAATTTTAGGGATTTCACCGTTGCATCTTAAGTTGGGCAGCTGATCCTTTGTTGAGATGCTCCCGTTGGGTGGAACTTGCTCCTCCCAGAGTCTCATCCATTCCTGCCTGTGAGCATCCCAGCAAAGTATCAGCTGCCCAGCTTAAGATGCAATGGGTGAAATCCCTAAAATGCACCCTCCCTCATAAGGCACTCAGTGCATTTTTAAATGTCACTTATTAAAAGCAAGTGAAATTCTAAAAAGCTGTGATGCTGTCTTTGCATGTCATTATTAAACAGTTTGATCATGCAGCACATTGGGGCAAGGGAGGGCACTTTGCAAATATAATCATTCAGTGTTTGTTTAAAGTACAGTTTGCAGACGGTGTGCAGTGGTGGTGGGGACACATCAGGATCTTTACACTGATTGTTGCTCCTTTTCTTTTAGCCCAGGGTCATGGTGCCAAGGGGGACAATGTATATGAATTTCAGCTTGCGTTTCTGGAACCAGTCAAGCCCCAAGTATGTATTTTTTTCCTTCTATGTTTTACAAAAGAAAAATATTACTGTTTAAAACTCCCCCCTCCCCAAAGGCAAATGGCTCTGCCTTAAATCTCCTGGAATGCTATTTAGGATTGTTGCTTTGCTTCCTGATGCTATAACAGACGATTTTACTAATGTTTAAAGTTCTAAATGGTGTACACGTTCTATACCCTGTCTTTGAGCCTGATTCTGCAGCCTTTACTCTCACAAATCTCATACTGCTCTCATAAATATGGGTTTACAGGACCATGGCTTTAAATTATTAACAGAAGCGAGTGGAGGGTAGCTTAAAAATTTACTGGAGCAGTAAAATAGCAGAGAATCTAGCAGGTTTTCTGAATGAAACATCCCAGATTGGGGGAAAATACCATCCGCTGTTAAGTTAGCATATGTGAAGTGCAGCCTCTCTGAAATAAATCAATGACACCTCTTACATATTCTGTGACCTTGCTAAAAATCTTGATGTGTGCTCTCATTGCTTGTACGAATTACTCAGAATCCCAGTATGAACAAGTTGCAACTCTCTTACTGTGAAGCACTTTCTTATTTCCTGTCTTACAACAGGAGAGAGCCTGACTGGGAAGATTGACCCTTCCTGGCACTCCAAAGATCTGCCTGTCTTTTTAGCCATGGGGGTGAACCTGCAAAACTGATCTTCACTCCCAGTGGGGAGCAGCTCTAGCAAGACTTGTCCTGTAATTGTCTAGGCTCTTTTTATTTGCCCCCAAGGAATAGCTGCAGTAAATCTGGGAAATTCTGCCTAATCCTTCCTTGGGGTAGATAGAACTTCCCTTCCCATGTCACAGAGCAGAGAAGAAAGGAGAGAAATCACTTCCCTTGAAATGCAGAATTTAGCTCCTCTCTGAAGGGGTAAATTGCTGAATTGCAAGGGAATCGCCAACCCATCAATATTGAAGTGAAGCTTTGCAGTTAAAGAAGCAAAAAAAATTCTTTGACTTGCACTCCATCTACAATCAGAGTTCCAGGCCTTGCCTACCCAAAGATTTGCAACAAAATAATAAAAGTTGAGAATTAAAATCGATCTCCTTAGTTATTGTAGTGCCTGGGTATTTTTGGTGCAGAATAAAGAAGTGTTGATCTATTTAACTAAAATCAGTTGGCTACATACATAGACTCTGGTCACTTCTATTCTGAATAAATAGGGTGACCAGATGTCCCAATTTTATAGGGACAGTTGCAATTTTGGGGTCTCTCTTAGGCTCCTATTATCCCAACCCCTTGTCCCGATTTTTCACAAATCACTAACCCCAAATCACTCTGAGCATGTCCTGCTGTATTTGTGCAACTGCACATCCTCCTTGCCAATGCATACGTGTCTTTTCCCCAATAGACTTGTCATGTGTTTAAAATACCTATTAAAAACCAAACAAGCTGCTGGCATGCTATTTGGGTAATCTGAGGCCAGGACTGGAGAGCGAGCCATGGCTCCCAATAGAAGTGGCATATTGAGTGTCATATTACTAGACAGCATGGAACTCTAACTAGTGATGGGTAGCGTCAGGAGGGGAGAATTGTCTGGCTGGAAAGTACTCCAGCACGGCTGCTGCTTTCTGTGCTTTAACAGATGATTGTTCCATTTGTTTCTGTATTAAAAAAACACCTATCCAAGGGCGCGCCAGTGACCTCTTCTGCAGTGGTACAGCACCCACGGAGAGGCGGCCTCTGAGGCCAAATTGCTGCAGACGAGGTCACAGAGGTGCTGCAGTCCCCTTGAGCAACACAGCCTGTGCCAGTCAAAGGCCATAGCGTAGATTCAGTTACAGCTACAAAACTATGCTTTGACGAGTAGAGTAGGAGCGCTCTGCTTGTATAGTATTCCTGGACCAGTGAAGCACTCTGTGTGGACGCAGCTATTTCTGGCAGAGTTATGGTAGAGTAAAACCACCCCCCATCAGTGAAACAAGCAATGCCAGTAAAAGCATAGTTTTGCAGATATCAGTGCATCTGCACTCGGGAATTTTGCCTGCACCCCTGTGTCGGTCGGGGAACTCACCTCTTCACACCCCTGGCCTGCGTAGCTGTGCTGGCAAAAGTCCCTAGCATTGACCTGGCCTCAGGCAAGTGGATCCCAGGACACTTGGGGTGCTGTAGATCAAAACCAACATCTTCAAATCCTTTAGAAGCCATTAGGCACTCAGGGCAGGTTACAGCGCTAATAGAACATGCTGATTAAAGAGCTGCTGGGTTTTGCACCAGCTTCAGCATCTGGATGGATCGGAGATGCAGCCCCATGCAAAGTGCACTGACAAAGGACGGGAGAATGATAGTAGGGGGTGACTGTGCATAGGGGAAACGGCTACACTGTGCTGGTGCCACATAGGGTGGAGAAAAGTGCTTGCTCTCCGGACAGCTAGTAGGTGGGAATTGAGCCACCCCAAGATTGCAAACTCAGCCAACAAAATGTGGAAACACCCTTGTTCAGAGGCAGATCTTATCTTGGCCATGGCGTCTGGTGGCCTTCTCCAGTCTTCTAGCATCCGTCGTATCAGACTGAGCTCAGCCAGTCAGCCCTCATTGGAGCTAAGCGTGGAGTAAGGTGATCAGCAGTATTGGCTGGCTTGGGGGGTTTGAGCAGGGCATCATCAGCATTTTGAAGGACTGAGCACCTCAGACAGGAGGAACAAATGCCACCATCCTTTTAGATGGCTCAGCAAGAGCAAGAGAGTTCCCCAGGACAACCCCCTTGAAAGCTGTGGTGATCTGCAGGTGTGTGAGCACCACCTGGCAATCGGTGTTAAGAAACCATCCCCCCAGTAGCCAGTGGAGCTGATGATACTGCCTTGGGCACGTGACCTTCATCCCTTCCCAAAACACCTCACCAGTTTTTTCAATAAACTTAATCAAGGATGGGGCCAGCATGTGGCTAGATTGTTGAATAGATTAAGAGCCTCATGTTGTGAAGCTCAGCTGTTTTACATCTTCTCTAGAACTATCTATAGATCCAGTCAGTCTAGTTCTCCAGCCACAGCATCAACTCTTTGACACGATACCCTGTGGTGACAGGGTTACATCTGGGATCTTTGCAGGCGGCTGCATACTGGTGGCTCCTCTATTCAGAGATGGCTGCTAGCCAGCTTGCAAATAAACAAAAGTCTTTAACTGTCCATTAGTTCTTCATTGTCTCCACCACATCCAAGGAAAGCCACACAGCCTTGCTGCCAGAGGGAAGTAATCAGAGCTCCTTCCGTGCACAGAGTCATGTAAATATCATTAAAGTAGGTCACGCCCCCCTGGCTACAATAGGATAGTCCTGGAATGCAGGACCATTCACTGAAATGAAGGACCATTCGCTGAAGATGCACCTGATCATGTGTCTCAGTGTGGTTTAGTTCGAAACAATTTAACTTGGCTGCTTAAAGAAATTAAGCTCTGAGTAAAACTCCAGCTTCTCCATAAGACCCCCAAAACATGGAAACTTTAGTTCCAGAAATGAGATTTTTAACCTAAAAGTTGGAATATTGCTTTATTTCAGCCCCCTTTTTAACCTGAACTCCACACATGCACTCATAGACTTTAAGGTCAGAAGGGACCATTATGATCATCTATTCTGACCTCCTGCCCAGTGTAGGTCACACTCTTACCCACAGATCCCTAAATGGGCCTCTTAAGGATTGAACTCACAACTCTGGGTTTAGCAGGCCAGTGCTCAAACTACTGAGCTGTTCCTCTCCCGTCAAACTAGCAGAGGCTGGTAGTATGTACTCCTCAATATGTACTGTCCCTCACTATCAAACAGTAGGTTTTTTTAGTCTTGTGTGTATTTTAATCTCCTATGTTAAGAAGTTCAATTGGCAGAAGCCTTGGCCCTTAACAGTTGCAGAGTCCTGGAGAGAGGGAATGTAGCTAATAGCTGGAATAGGCCCCAGAGAGTCAGTTTTATAAAGATATTTAGGCAATCAAGGATGCAGTAGTTGCCTTGTGTGGTTTTCAAAAGTACTAAGCGTGAAAATTCCACAAGGCACCTATCTGGTCCTTTGTGTCTGAACTGCTACCTTGCTGTTCTCTCTGAGGCGGGGCAGGTGTTACAGGTAGGAGATGAAGTTACCATGCTGTATGAACTGTCCCCAGTAGAAACATGGAGAAGTGACTTTCCCACCATTTGGCCTGGTTCTTTGGTAGCTTCTGCATGCCTGATCCATGACTTGGTGTGCAAACGTGTGGTCACCCATCTGGATTTTTCTCTGTCGCGAGAGGTGATAAAATAAGAAAAGAGCAAAAGAACTGAGAAGCTTTCACTTTGACTTGCAGCTACACAAGCGGCCTCTTGGCACTTCCATGCTTCTAGGTTATTTTAGGACTTTTTAAAACTGGGGCAGTTGCCACTGGGAAAGAGAGACTCCTTTCCTTCAGTTATTACCACCGCAGCCAGGGCTAGTATCTTCACGCTTGGCCCAAAATCTATTTATTAAGGACGACTGGGTGGGTGGGGATGGCTAACAGGCCCCTGCGCTTTTTGCATGTGGGGTCACCGGTTCAGCTCCAGCCTGAAATTCACAGTGACCCTCTGATGCAGCGGTCACCAGCCAGTCGATCGCGGAGCCTCTGTTAGTGAATCTCGGTCACTGAGATTGTCAGAGGCTCCACGGTCGACCAGTCGATCGCGATTGGGTTGCCAACCCGCTGCCCGAACCCTCTTTCCCAGCTCTGAGCCCCCTCCTGCACCCTGAACCTCCTCCTGTACCGCTGCCCAAGCTCACTGCGGAGCCCCTCCCACACTCCAAACCCCTTGGCTCCAGCCCAGAGCCCACACAC
Source organism: Dermatemys mawii (assembly GCA_007922305.1). Lineage (NCBI taxonomy): Eukaryota > Metazoa > Chordata > Testudines > Dermatemydidae > Dermatemys > Dermatemys mawii. The sequence goes on along the minus strand of ML677366.1, from coordinate 5,525,966 downwards.
CCTGCACAACCCAGCCCCCTGTCCCAGCCTGGTGAAAATGAGTGAGTGTGGGGGAGAGCAAGCGCCAGAGGGAGGGGGGATGGTGTGAGCGGGGGAGGGGCATGGCCGCAGGGCAAGGGTGTTTGGGATTGTGTGATTACTGTTCTTTCTACAGTCCCTTGGGGTAGACCCTGAGTTGCACTTCAATTCAAACAGTGATCTTGCACTTAAGGTTGGAGGCCTTTGAATGGCTGGGAGAGGGGGCTGGGTTGTGGGAGGGGGTGGCTCGAATGGCTGTTTAGGGGCCTGTGTGAAATGAGCTGGGGGGGGGGTGGGGTTGTGAAACTAGGCAACTGCCAGTGAGACCATCCCCAAAACTACCCCGCGGCAGCTGGCATCCTGGATCGGCAGTTACCCAGAGGCACCAGTCGCTGCATGTGGCTGTGGATACTGACCTGCCTTTCCCCGCTTACGGCATATCAATCCTGCACTTGGGCAGGATCGCAGCTCTCGCAGACGTAGCTGAGCTAGCTTCAATCCAGCTAGCTCAGGTCCCGGAGTCGTGAAGCTGCAGCAGCCCGGGCGTCCCTATGGGCTAAGCTGCTTGAGGGATTACCCAGCGTTCCAGGTGGGCTTCTCTGACTCGCTGCTCCCCTTCCCAAGCTAGCTAGAGTAAAACTCACTCAGGTTTGTCTGTGCACGCTGTCCTTGCACCCGTGCCTGGTATGCAGACAAATGCTTGGACACAGCCCCTCTGCGTCAGGATTGGGGCAGCATGAATAAGCCGCACTGCTGCTGCCTGTGTTGTGTGTATATTGATGACAGAGGACTTTGCGCTCCAGAGCTGTCAATACAGAACCTTTCACCAGCCCTGTCTGAATCAAAACCGTTCTTGTCACGAGGGCCCCAGTTCTCATGAGGCACGTTCTTGTGTCTGCCCCCACTGCGTGTTTTGCAGCCGGTGTACAAAGTGACTCAAAGGCAGTTGAACATCACTGTGCAGAAAAAAGAAAGCAACTGGTGGGAAAGACTCACCAAACAGGAGAGGCGCCCGATGTTCTTAACCCCGGATTTTGATCGCTGGCTAGACGAGTCGGATGCTGAAATGGAACTGAAAGCAAAGGTCAGTACTCGGTGCACTTTCAGAGCAGTTCAAATGAACAGCTAAGAGTGCTGTCCTAAGAAATACATAGACTCTTGCCATTGAGTTGACATACTTATATTTGCATTTATTTAGAGATCTGTCTAGTGTGCTGGTTGCAAGATCCAAATTAAACAATAATAAACGGATTCAGTATAAAGACCTGAAACTAAAAGGGGGAGGCCCTACTGGGTGAGGTGTCTGGTTCAAAACATTGTAAAATTGTAAGTTGTTATGCACAGAGGCCCCAGGCTGGATCAGGGTTCCATTGTGCTAGATGCTATATAAACATACATGGATGGGCCTTGCCCGGAAGAGCTCACAGTCTAAATAAGCTGCAGTCCATGGGATATCTGATGTTGGCAGAGGGCTCAAGCTATCTTGCCTACCTACAAACCAAGTTCTCCCAAAGTTGAGGTGCCTAGCCATGAAAGAGAGCGTGTCCTCTGCTCTCCTTAAATGAGACTGTCTCAAGCACATGCTCGCCTTTTGCTTATATTGCGATGAGAGTTGGCCCCAAATCAGAATGCTCTCAAATGGATCTGGATCTGAACTGGACAGGTTATATCCCCTAGACAGTGTGTGCTGTTTCCTCCAGTCAGAGACCAAGAGCGACTCCCTTTCTGAAACACCCCAACCTCGCTTGTCGTGAAAAGCAGGAGGCCGGAAGTTATTTCTAAAATGAGGGTTTCTAGGTGGGGTGTCCAGAAGCAGCCTCAGGAACCACCAGGCTGGCCCTGTATTTACATTCAGCTACATGGTCATTCAAATGCTCTTTACTGCATTCAGAATGGTTAGGAAAGAAATAACAGTCCCTCTCGGAAAGGACGCAAGCAGCCATGCAAAGTGTGAGCGGTGTCAATTCTACAACAAACTGCCCCATGGTTAGAAGGACAAGTCTGTTCCTTACATCCTAATGACCACGTAAGTTATACAGGATATTGCAAAGGGATGTTTTGATCTATACAGCAAGCCAGAGTGATTTTACTTCTTCCCAGGAGTTAACAATTGGGGCATGTGTTAAATGGTCTGAAGAGAGCCAGAGGATGACTTCACACTTTCATAAGAAAAGAAACAGTTTTGAGTGGTGGTAATGGTCAAGAATTAACAAGGAAAATGGCAGTTTTCACAGCAAAAAACATATTCATTAGGTGAAATATATAATGGAGGTCACATAGCTGGTTAGACAACCATTAGCTATCGCAGTAACACTCTTTCCCGAAGAATTTGCACAGTTTTGCCTAGGTGAAAAATGTAAGACATTAGACTAGTAAGTGGATATTAGCTGAGTCTAAAACCCCACTAGCTTTGCAGCAGAACAGCTAACTCGGGGGTAGGCAACCTATGGCACGGGTGCCGAAGGCGGCACGCAAGCTGATTTTCAGTGGTACTCACACTGCCTGGGTCCTGGCCACTGGTCCAGGGGGCTCTGCATTTTAGTTTAATTTTAAAGGAAGCTTCTTAAACATTTTTAAAAGCCTTATTTACTTTACATACAACAATAGTTTAGTTCTATATTATAGAGTTATAGAAAGAGACCTTCTAAAAACATTAAAATGTATTATTGGCACGTGAAACCTTAAATTAGAGTGAATAAATGAAGACTCCGCACATCACTTCTGAAAGGTTGCTGATCCCTGAGCTAACTAAATATTACCTGCTAATTACTGTATAGAAATACCACACTAACACCCTTTAACAACTGTATCCCTAATTTTTAGGAAGAAGAAGAAAGGATTAACAAAATCAGAATTGAATCCAGAGTTCCTAAAGACCGTAAGTGACTGTATCTTTAAATTAGTAAGGGTGATTTGGTGGATAAGATAGTGGCAATGGCTTTGTTACGCACACCACAGGCAAAATCTTACCTCTGTAAGCATGCACTTAAGTACGTCCAATGCTATCACAGTAGCGTGGATAGACGTGTTGTCTCTGTAACATTATCACACAGTACTTTATGTATATAACTTCTTATACGCTTAGTAAAACCACACCACTGTTTCACAAGGCACTTGATAATTATTGTCATCAGTAGTGCAAGCAGGTGATGGGAGTGCCCAGCCCAAGCTGCGATAGGTGCAACACGCCTGTTATTCCAGTGCTGAGTTTCCCTTGAGTCCACATGGCAAATTGTTTGGGGGTCCTGTATGGTCCAGAATAGATTGAAACCTTGTTTTCCCTTGTAATCCATCTTCAGATTTGAAAGGCTAACTCACTAACCCACCTCATCACTGAGCCATTTGCAGAATATAGGAGTGCTGTTGCATTTTGCTAACATGATTGTTTAACATTGATTGTAGCTTTCAGACAGCTGAAGAGAGGATATTTGTTCATGTATAATCTTGTGCAGTTTTTGGGGTTCTCCTGGATTTTTGTGAATATGACAGTTCGCCTGTTTATCTTAGGAAAAGGCAAGTAATAAGCACTATTTTATCCATGCTATTTCTTCCTCCTTTCACCCTTTGGAGTAATTTCTAAAACAATGACATCTAAATTAAGTCATATGAAACTGTAAATACTTCACTGAAATGCACAACAAAACCCTCCCAAAAGTTGTCATAACATTAAGGACAGAACCTGTAAATAATCACAGATCCTATGATTTATGGGCATCAGTAATATTAGCTGTAATCTGTAAATGCTAAGTTTTAAAAAAGGAACGGGGGGGAGGGGATGAAAAATGTCTCTAGGCAAGACGGGCAAGGTAATATCTGTTATTGGACCGCCTTCTGTTGGTGAGGGAGACAATCTCTGTGTGGCTTGAAAGCTTGTCTCTGTCATAAACAGAAGGTCGTCCAATAAAAGATATTACCTCACCCACCTTGGGTCTCTACTATCCTGGAACCAACATGGCTACAACCACACTGCCTCGCACTCGAGGCAGATGTTTCTGACATTTAGAGAGCCAGTATTACTAAAAACAGATTGGCTCAAATGTAATTTTTCTAAAAGATCCAGTTGTCCATTCTGTTAATCACAGCACAACTCTCTTTCTTTTCCATATTATTTACTGAAATAGCTCTAATTGTTCTTGCAACTAGATGACCCTTGCGGTCCCTTCTAACCCTATGATTCTGTGATTCTTTCAGCATAGGACTTTTACTTTGATCGGGTAACGTTTTTAAGGCTTTTACTCTGACTTCACGCTAGCCTGCATTTAGGCTTTACGTACAAGGTTGAACACTAAATTTTCCCAACACAAATCTAGTTTTAAAATATTTGAGTGAGTTTGTATATGTTGGGGACTGGGTAGTTAAACTGGTTTCTCCTGGGAGGCAAATGCAGATGCCTGAAAATGGTCTTTTGTTTCTGATAGATTCCTTCTACGATACGTTTCACACCATTGCTGACATGATGTATTTCTGTCAGACACTCGCATTTATAGAGATCCTGAATTCACTAGTAGGAATCGTCAGGTCACCAGTTATACCTTCTTTACTCCAGGTAATATTTTAAGATTCCTCGCACCCCAGGTTATTACTGTTTATATTGTGATAGTCTTAGACATTACTGCTTTCAAAAAAAAGGGAGCCTGGGGAGAGGAGGAAATGGCATCAATTTGGAGTTACCCCAGGGAGGTATATTGCCCTGTAGGTAGGAATCTGTGCTTCCTAGCCTGGGTTGGGAGGCTACCTTCTTGAGTTGTCTGATCAGACAAGGAGTTGTGGCAAAGACAAGAACAGCGGGGGGTGGAGGTGGGGGGAAAACCTCATGCACTTGGACCAGCTCAACTTCCCCCAGCAAACACTCTGTGCTGCAAAAGGTGTGGCCACCTTCTTTCTCTGCTCCTGGGTTGGCCCCGAATATAGCTGGTCAATGCATACAAGGACTACAGGCTTAGGAAGCAGACCCTTAGCCCAGCCCATATCTCAGCTCCAGGAGAACCTGTCCTGGTCTTCCAGCACCACTAATATGCCCCGAAGGAGTCTGTGCTGTGTGTTTCTAGTGTTGCCCTCTGACTGCCGCATTGGTATTTGTTCAGTATGGTTACAGGTATGTGTTGGGGTTTTGTTAAACAGGTACTTGGAAGGAATTTTGTCTTGTTTATTGTCCTTGGAAATGTGGAGGAAATGCAAAGCAAAGCGGTGGTGTTCTTCGTATTTTACTGCTGGAGTATTATTGAGCTATTCAGGTTTGTAGGATTTTCCTTTGTCGTGAATGGAATGCCAGGGGTCTCCTGAAAAACAGCCTTTGCTTTCAAATAATTTTGATCTTGCCATTAAGAAACACTCTGTGGCATTTGCATTATCACCTCTGCTGGTAAAACATTCCTTGGGACTCACATTTGTCACAGCATAACCGTCTTGCTAGCTTCCTGGATCTGGCAGAGTCTGGGACTGATTCCAGTGTTAGATGCGAGAGCGCATGTTGCTCTGTGTCTGGGAAAACTTGCTGCTATGTTCTTCTATCCATTTCCTAGCGCTTGGAAGGGAAATCTGATCTTCATGTCACTTTCCAGAGGAAATTCAGATCTTTGGCTAAAGAATTTGATGGATTCTGGAATTTCTGGTGTTTGTCAGACAAACTACATTGTATTCTATTCTTTTTTGGGGATCTAAGTTGAAATATTTGTTGAAGAAAGCAGGCAGTTAAACCTAGCCAGATTGCCAGGATAATACGTCTAATATTGTAAGTTATCAGAGGAAAAACATACCTGCCGCAGCTCCATATGAAACAGTCCCTTTTTAATATTCTTAATCGTTATTTACAATTAAGACAGTAACTAAACAAATTGATCATGTGTATCATGAATATTTGACATTCACGACATCATACCATGATTATGCACAATATTGTAACTTAAGTGGAAAGTTAAACTTTTAAGTAATGTCTGTCTTTCAAACTGAATTTTACTCTAGGTATCCATTCTACATGCTTTCCTGCATTGACATAGAATGGAAATTACTAACTTGGATCCGATATACTGTCTGGATTCCTCTCTATCCTTTAGGCACCTTGGCAGAAGGTATGCTTCAATAACACAGCCTTGTAGATCATGCTGTTCTGTACAGAGTACTTCATATTTTGGTTTGATGGTGGAATTGAAAAACCTGAAAAAAATTAGTTTATTTTGAACCAAAATTTATTTTTTTTGACAAAACCAAAATAATTTCAATCTGTTCAAACACAGTTTCAAAACGAAACTGCTCGTTTAGAAGCAACATTTTGATGGTTGATTTCAAAATAAAATGTTCAATAGGTTTGACTCCTACATTTTTCCCCTCGTTTGTTGTTTGGCCAAAACGATTTGCTGAATTTTAATAGGTTTGGTCGCCTCACAATTTGCATTTTTGGAAAATTTGTTAGTCAACTGAAAATGTTCACCCAGTTCTCGTTAAGTCAAATGCACTGTACTGTCCCGTGGTCGTGTCTGAAGGGTAACATAGACCCCAGCTCCCAGTGTTTGCATAACAAAAGGCATCACAATAATTGGCGGCCTTGCTGGGAGCGTCAGAGAGACCTAAGGTTGGGTTGGTGCAGAAACTGAACTTACCTCTGACCTGTTGAGGTGCAGGGGTGAGGCACGGAGGCATGTGTGCACCAGGGAAGCTTGCGTTGCCCCTGACCTTGCTTTACTTCGCCCTTTGGATTTGTAGAGGACTTCAGTCTCCAGCTCTGTCACTTTCTTCATCCACCCTAATAACACCTCAAGAGGAAATGTTTGGATTGCCAGGCTGGCAGCCCAGCGCTCCTGTTCCCCAAGAGGTGCAGCGTGGAGTTACCCTGGTGTGAGCCACATCTCCTCCCAGCTGATACAAATGAAGGCATTGCTAGAAGCTTTGGGGAAAGTTACATGACCAGAGCTGCTCACAGGCTAGCTACGAAGTGATAGGAGCGGCGGGAGCAAGAGAGAGTCGATGCTAGCGGTCCTGTGCTTGAAATAATCCCCCTAGGCTAAGGGAGAAGAGAGGAGAATGGTCCCCAGCCAGGCTGTCTCCCTTCCCAAAAGAGAGACTCTACTTAAAGGGGGGTGAGAAGCACAGGCCTCCTAATAAACAAGAAGAGCAGGAGACCGAGACGTGAAGCATTGGCACGAGCAAATCACCCCACACATCGTTGAACAGGAAAACGGATGCACAATTTTTTGGGCTAGTTTGGGTTGTTGCTCTTCTTTGATTCTCTGGGTTGACTTTCTTCATAGTGAGACTGGGAGAAGCTGTTTTTCACTGTGTGTGTGTGAAAACACTGTATGGTCCCTATCCCCATCTCCCGTCACAGGGAATTAGTCATGTCTGCGCACTTCTTCCCTCGGGGAGTCTGGCTCATTCTCCCCTGGAGGTGAAGGGCATGATGGCCGCACATTTTAGAAAGGGCACAGGCCTGGATGTTGACTTGCACAGGGGACCCATGGGCCATGAGTAATCTTGGCTCCAAGATCCTGGATCTTGGGGCACTCCCAGGGTGCCACTCTTCCTCGAGCTCCTCCACCCACTGGCTCTGTGACTGTGCTACCAGTGGTTGCAGCAGCAGGAGATAAAAGCCATAGAGTGGAAGTAATGTCCAGGCTTTCCCTCCTATTCCTGTAGAGCCCCTAAGTATAAGGTTCTCATGAGAGGAGCTTGGCTGGCTTTAGAGGCAGGTGAGGAGCATTTAACATGGGCCATGTTTCCCATATATTTAGGGCCAATTTGAAAACAGTTCCTTTGGGGAGATAGCAAGGTTCTAATTCTCTTGCTACCCATCGTCTTGTATGGAGATGAATGGTGTCTGTTTGCATTAACTTCTGGTTCACTGGCGGGGGTTCCTGCAATAGACATTTGTACCAACTTACATTTCTGAACTTTGTATTTTTGAACTTTGAAATTGGTACCAACTTACATTTCTGCTAGCTACGTTCAGTGCACTCTGCTGTTTCAAACTGTTTGAAACAGCAGAGTGCACTGAACGTAGCTAGCATGGCTAATATCTTGCTGCTGTGGGGGGATTCCTAGCGTTGCCCACCAACAAACAAAACTAGGAAAATATCATGACTTAGGTGCAGCTGTGTTTAAAGATGCCACTTAAAACTAGTTTATGCAGAAGTTTCTCTAGATTACAAGAGCTGGTCAGAAAGTATCAAAATATTTTACCATTAAAAGGGAACAACTTTGAGAAGCTTCGGTTTTTGACCAGCTCAAGAGTTTACCTTCGTTTGTATTTTGCCTATAACCGTCTTGGCCTTCTACTTTCAGCCGTGTCTCTGATTCAGGCCATTCCAATCTTCAGTGAAACAGGGAAGTTTAGTTTCACACTGCCATATCCAATGAGCATCACAATCAAATTTTCATTCATTCTTCAGATCTACCTTATCATGTTATTTTTAGGTAAGTTTTTCTTGTTGTTTCCTTGTATTTCTTCTCCTGTTGAAATACCAAGTCAGTTATGTACAAAAAAGGAATAATAGATTGCAACTTTAAATTAGCATATCTAATAGGTCATTGTTATACCAATTTGACTGATCTTAAACTGTCTTCATGCTTGTAGTGAATAGCCCAGGTTAACCCTAAAAGGAGACCTCAATAACAGATCACCTTGAAGCACATGCAGATACACCAGAGGCCAGAATATTACAATTATAATATCACTATCATTGCGGAAAAGTGTGGACTTCTGCAGGATTTTTTGTGTAGTTCAAAACTACACAGATGTTAACCAAAATACACTGATACTAGTGGAATAAGAAGAAGCAGTTCCCTGAAGAGCTTCATAGGAGGTTGTGGGTTTTTTTGAACAGTAGTTTAATGTTTAACTGATTTAGCTAATCATGAGTGGACCAATGCTAAAAGTGTACTGTGTGCAGATACTGTGAGCCTACATCTCTGGGGATGCAAAAGTCAGAGGAACACAGAATCTAGCACATGGGTTTTAAAAGAAAATTTTGAACTCCAAACTTCATTCCATCTGATGAAAAAAGACTTAAATGACACCAACCCTGTTTCTGTTGTTTAGTCTGATGTGGGCTGTTTAGGTTTGTGACTCTCTTTCTCACAAGTTATCACAAGATTCTAGAATTATTTCCCCTTCCCTCCATCTTCAATATCGCTACCCCTAAAGGGTGTCAACCAGGACTCCTAAGCAACCCTACAGTAACAAACGGTATGGGTTGATGCAGTCTGAACCCTACCCCAACAAGGACTCATTTGTCTTTAGCTTTCATAGTTTTATGTCCATACGTGAGAAGAAAATCCAAAGTCATTTTTAACTCAGTGCAGTTATCTGGCATAAATAATCTGCAGAGATTTTCAGTTCTGCTAAACCATTATTTCTCTTTTCAGGTGTGTTTATAAACTTGCGTCACCTCTACAAGCAAAGGAGGCAGCACCTTGGATCAAAAAAGAGAAAGATGAAGTAAAGCAGGGACTACAATGCTGTCCTAGATCTAACTTATCTTAATGACAGGATTCTTACAATTTTACCTATTATAATAATGGAAAAGATTTTCTACAGCTAAATGATCATGTTAGATTTCATAGTGACTCTTCAGATAGCATTCCCATACACTGTATTGAGTTCCTCTTCAATCATATACACATGGCGTTTAATACTGAACAATGGCAATATTTAAACATGTTTCTTATCAGTTACCATATTCTAAAAAGAAATTCTGTTATTTGCAAAAAACGGAGCAGCTCTAACTGGGAATATATTAGTTATTTTTAATTGGCTATTTGCTCTCTTTCAGCTATTGAATGCAGATAGGGCTTGTGATGCTGGGACATATTTCAGACCATCCACTCCATGCTACGTGAAACTGACTAGCAATGGTGTGAGAAGCAGAGACCAAGAGCAGCATGGAAAATGTATTTATTAATGGTCAGTGCTAGGTCTGCTTTTTTTCAGCAGCCTTTTGCTGATACATTTAAACCTGGGAGCAACTAGTGTCAGCATTGTCCCTAACGCATGTATGATAGGAAGGCTTAATATCTCTCCCCCATGGAACAGAAATACATAGTGGTGTCTAGCAGCCCCTGTCTGGCTGCATACATCCTAGCCAGTCATTAGTGGGAGCTACCTACTCCTTCAAATTTCCCTCACCAGTTGACACAACTGCTACTTCACACAGCCTTGTGGTCACAAACTCCGCCCTTCCAGCTGGTGAGAATTTAAATGCCCAGACTTGACACTGGAAAACCAGGCAATGTAGGGTTGAGGTTCCACTTCCTGCCACTCTTCCCCCAGTAGCCCACACAAATTAGAATTCCACCAGGAAATGCAAAGGTAAAGCAGGCCTCCCTTGAGATGATCCCACAACCTTCCTTCTACTACCATAGGGACTCCAGCCCCTTGTCCTCTCATTTTTGGGAATGGTGGTATAAGTGCTTGACTCAAATCCTGTGGAGAAGGAATCAAGTACTTGTTTTCTTACTTCCTGAATGCAGAAGACTGCTGCTAAGGAGTCTGCATGCAAGGGGTCTTATAAGTTAGGAACCATTTTGGTATTGTGTACCAGATCTCAGCAAATGATATGTTTCAGATTTATGCCTTAAGTGAATTTTAAACAAGTACAATTACTTTTACAACAAAGAAACTCCCATTGCTTAAAAATTAGCTGTTTTGAATAAAGGGTACCATGGTTAAAGTGACTCCTACACCCCCAGCCTGGTCTGCCAGGTCTTAGCCCCCTCTGACCTTCTGCATCTTCCCTGAAAATTAACTAATTCTGATTTAAAGAAACTTAACTGTAACCTTGACTACAGAGCAGTTAGTCACACCGTTGACCTAGGTGAGTCTAGTACTCCTTCCCCCAGCACCCACTGAAACCCTTGTACAAGTTAATTCCAGAGCGATCACTACACTTTAAGATCAATTTATCGCCGTCCACCATTTGTATGGCTTTGTTTTATGAAAGCATAACACCAGAAAAAAAATAACCATAACAGGAAAGTAGGTACTTCTTATTCTCCATCTCTAATCTATCAAACATGTTGCTATATTTTCAATGTGAAATACCTTTTCCCCAATGATTGTTATTGTGAGGTTAACACTAGAACATTTAGGTGGGGTTTTTTCAGAGAAGTGGTCCAACCGCCACTGAAGGCATTCTGCAGAAAGTCACCGTCCTAAGGAGCTTTCACCACTATCGAAAGGCAGGTTTACACTTAAAATGCCACATCAGCACGGCTGTAACACTTAAGTGAAGACCACCTACCCCAGCGGGCAAGTGTCTCCTGTTGGTGTAGTTAGTTAATCCACCTCCCCAAGAGGTGGTAGCTGTGTTGATGGGAGATGCACTGTCTACACACAGGGTTAGGTAAGGATACCTGTGTGTCGCTCTAAGTAGAGTGACCAGACAGCAAGTGTGAAAAATCGGGATGGGGTAGGGGTAATAGGAGCCTGTATAAGAAAAAGACCCAGAAATCAGGACTGTTCCTTTAAAATCAGGACTTCTGGTCACCCTACGCCTGAATGATGTCGTTAAACCAATATAGGTTTGTAGGGTAGACCTGGCCTAAATGTGTTAAAAGGAGCCTTTCTGTGTGAAAGGCTAAAAAAGGGCTTGGCTAGCTTCTTCAGGGTAGTTACACCGTAATTTATATACTGTGTCACTTCTACATACACATCTATTTGACAGTGATTCAAGGGATTGAATAGCTTGGTGCTGACACTGAGAATTCACCACCGCATTCATTCTTTTAATTCCTTTAAAGGGCATTTAAACATTTATGAAATACATGGCTGTCAGGGTTTGGGGTAGGCACTGCAACCCATATTTGGTGTGATTTGCCATGGATCTTCAACTACTGAGTTTGTCCTTCCGAAGGCAGCTGAATGTGTATTTCTAGTAATAAAGATTTACAAGCGAAGTCTTTTGTTTTGCTATTTGTACAGTCTCTTATGCAAGCAAACCAGAGCAATTTGTTACCTGACCTTCATGATGGAAAGACGAGATGAAGGTTTAATCCTCCGTAATGCTGAACACGCATGTCTGTTCTTTTGAAACTGGAACCAAAACCACCAAAAGCTTCCATAAAAAGTTATTCTTTATTTGTTAATGTGATCTTACAATTTGGTTTAAAAATGAACTTTTCTCTTGCTATAATGTAAGTTACTTTCTCAACTATGAATGTCTTGAGGTAAATGAGTTACCTGAAACTTTAGTAACTTTATATTTTGAAAGGCAAGGCTTAAATCTTTCAAGCCAGGAATGCAATTAGTGAAAGCACCCAAAAATTGCCAGCTATACAGCTAACCACATGCACTACGCATATACTCAAGTCTTTGACTGGGCAGCTGCATGCAGTTGAATAGGTGACATTTTTGAAAGCCAGGACCTAACAGAACACCTGCCTCTCTGGAGAAGTTTCACACAGCGCTTTTGTGCACCAATCTAATTGTTATGGGTTATGAGTGGGGTTACCAGATGACGTTCTCAGGAGAAAAGGGCGGGGGAGGGGAGTTGTAAACCACTGGCACCAGTCCATTGCATACGATAGCATTTTCCTCATCTCACACACCTCCATTCTCATTTTGAGACTTTCATTAGGCATTTAAAAATACAATTTCCTGGTAAAACTCTAAATCCACTAAAAGCTATATGAGTTAATCCCACATTAAGAAACTAGAGTGTTTTAGAGCCTCTGTTTGCACTGATAAAATTCTTCAAACAATATTTGAGTCAGTCCTACAAAACAAATGAGTCAGGAAAATTTGGACCACTTGAGACTTAAAAGTAACATAGAGACGGTTCTAAAAAGTGCATCTCATATTCGGTCAGTGCTGCTACTGGAGAAGTCTGTCTGCAGTGGAGTGATGTTATGGTCATAGGCAGCATATTCAGAGGTGCCATTGCTTGCTGCTTTGAGCTGCTGAGCAGCATGCGTAAGCTGAAATGCTGCATCGGGATGAGCTGTATCGGGCAGCAGCGTACACTCCCTTTCCAGCATATCCGCCACTCCTTTCAAAAGGTCCAAAAACCCAAAAGCCAAGGCTGCCTTGCGTAAGCGGTTGAGTTCCTGGAAGGGAGAAAAGCCCCATTTAAAATCACCTTGACTCTTCTGAAATGATATTTTATTAATTGCAAATTTGCTCATGCAGGAGGGAGGTGGGGGAGGGACCTCAGGCTACAGTTCTGGCAAGATTCCCAAGTGCTATCAGCAGAAGAGTGAATTCTGGTGCTGGTGCCAGATTGGAAACAGCCAATATAGCACACTAACCTGTTTGCTTTCCCCCAACACCCTCCCAACGTGCCTCATTAGCTCTCGTCCCCAGCTCCATGGCCCCGGTGAATAGCCCTCCAGCTTGCAGAAGGATGCACTTTGTTATCTGCTCTATTTCAGGCAATTTCTCCAGCAGAATTTATAGAACATGATTAGGGCAGGGACCATGGCTTTGTATGTGTTTATAGAGCCTGTACCAGAACCCTGGTGGGGGTTTCTGAGTGTTTGTGTCACTGCTAGGCTTGAGGGAAGAATGATGGTTATAGTCTGGTTTTAGAGTGGTACAATGTAACTAACTGTATATGGCTTATTGGATTTTTTGCCCTCTGCATCATAGGTGGAACACACAGTGATCGTTGACTTTGTTACCCAAGTATAGGCTGCTCTCATTTCCTTCTGTGATGCCCTTTGATCCCTCTCTACAAGTAGTACCTGCGGCAACAGCAGCCCATCATTTCTGCCTAGGAAGCAGGATGAGATTGGGTCTCCCACCTCTCTCCAATTCATTCCGGAGTCCAGCAAGCAAGGGGTGTTTGAAGTCCACACCATTTCTGCCCTTCCCCATGGAGATGTGTACACTACTTCTGGGATACATGGGATCACAAAGGGCCACTCACTCTCAGACCTAAGTCTCCCACAGTTGAACCCAATATGCTGTCCTGTCAGAGGAGCTTAGATCAGGGGATTCCAGGCTACAGCTTTATCAATCTATACAATGGGTCAAGTATCTACCTCTCCCACAAGGGCTGTTGAGAATTAGCGTTTGCAAAGCACTACAAGCTCTTTGGATAGAACACGCAGAGAATTATTAACCTCATGGTTCAATGCACTCTATAGATCAAACTTGTATCAGCACAGTCACATGTTACATGCAAGCCCATAACATGCTACTCACTTTATAAAATGTCTGAGTTTTTTCAGGGAGTTTTCTTGCATTTCTCAAAATCTTCTGTACATCCGTCTGGAGAAAATTAAAAAAAATACCATCACTTTCGGGAGAGGCCACAGGAAAGAATCTGCAACTATACTGATAAATAATCACTTGATCATTCTCGCAGGCTCAGTGATCAGTCACTGGTTATGCAGCTCATACAAATGATTATTACACTAAACCAGAGGCCAGGCAAAGCTTTCATTAAATGAACTATATGCGCCAATGTGTTTTAACTATGACACTTCAAACAGGAAGCTTTAATATGAATTAAAGAGAAAAAATGACACTAGATGGAAGTGACAGGTATAGAGACCATTCTACCACCCTTTCAAAGCACTGATACTGAACTGTGCAAAAGCACCCAGGCTAAGTACTGAGTTACTACCTGGAGGCCGCTTGGTTTGATCCACACAGTGACATTCTGTGCATAACTGCGCTTGTTTTTGGGCTGTAAGGGGAAAGGGCTTTTATTGTCATCTTCCCCATAAGGATTTTCTTTAGCATCTGGAAGAAAATAAAGCTTTTTAAGAATAAGGCGTGGCAAGGGCATTAACACAGAAAACATCAAATGCATGAGAGACTTTAAAGTCAGTTTGGTTACTACCTGAAATAGGCCCAAGCTGTGTCATTTTCCCTAGCCACGGCAGGGGCTCGGGACCAGGTTCAAAGAGAGACATCATGAGGTTTGATTTCTTCTTACTATCAGCTTGGGAGTACAGCATTCCATGCCATTCAGGTCTAAAGAAATGAGCAGACTGGTAAGGTCAAAACCGCCCATTCCTCACTCCTAAAAGTCACCTCCCACCCTCGCTCTGGCTTTTACTATTTACAAATTATTTACACTGTCAATGCAGAATCATCCCACCACCAGACACATTCTTGTCAAGCCACCTGGGGCTCACAACTTGGCGTGCAGTATTTCATAGATGACTGGCCTCAAGGCATCACCACCAAAGGGTCTTTCCAAAGAGAAATGGACCTCCATACCCTAACTGAACAATGGCCACCATGCCTTCCACTTTCAGGCTCCCATGCAGCAGTACACAGAAGTTGGGTATTTTGCCAGCAATTTGATTAGCTGAATTCTCATCCTCAGTGTCGTCAGTGATCCCCGGACCCACCTCATCACCTTCTGTGCAAAAAAAACACCACGAGAGATTCACACTCACTAGGGTTGCTCTGTTTTCTGTCATGCTTGATACCTTAAAACCTCTGCCAAGCAAGTCACCCAGAAACAACCACCTCTCATCAACCCAAAGCAAACCGCCCTACAGTTGAGCTCAACGGAGCAATCTTCCTTACCCACAGCACCACCTGTCTTTAGAAAGGCTCCAATTCGCCAAAGCTTCCCAAGCCGTTCGCAGTTGAAAGACATGAGGTATTTCAATGCTGTGATTTCTGGACAACGTCTGTCTGACAAGCTTGATCCTTTGCATTAAGCCTCCAGCACAGCAGTGGTGCTAGCAGCTGCCACGTGAGATGCCTGGCATGTAGGTGGTGCAGTGGATTTCAAACTTTTTGTATTGATGACCACACAGCAAGCCTCTGAGTGTGACCCCCCCACTTATAAATTAAAAAACGTGTAACCACCTTGCAACCTCTTGAGGAGTCACGACCCGCAGTTTGAAAACTCCCGAGTCTGCCCTGCTCTGGTCTCAGTTCAACTGAAACCTCACCTTTGGGAAACCAGACAAAAATACAAGGTTCCAACACTGCTGGTTGCAAGTGACCCCTTTTAAGGGAACCCGTAACCCCTCTCTTCATATGATTTTTTTTTGTCACAAGCAACTTACTGAGTTTTAGGAGCTGAAAAACAGCTGTGCTTTAGGTATTAGCATGAGGTCCCCACAGGGAGGAAAGGTTCGGCACAAAAGAGTGCAAATACACAGAGCCAAAACCCACTAACTGCATATTTGGTCCTTTCAAATTTTCCCAAAGAGAAACCTCATGATACTTCCTCTTTGCTCCACTTGAGGAAGAGCAACTAGGATCCACACCGCAAGGGCAGTGGAAGCCCATCTGAATGCAGCCACAAGCACACAGCATGTACAGGCAAAGCAAAGCTTGAGATTTACCCAACCTTCCTTACTACTTACACCAGCCTCCCAGGAACAGATACATATGTTAACAGAGGTGAGCAGTAGCTAGTGTTCCTGAATAACAATAGATAAATCAAAGCACAAATACCAAGCTCTGTATTACCCGACCCACAAGGTGGGTGAGGTAATATTTTTTATTGGATACAAGCTTGTTTCTCTCACCAGTTGAACTTGGTTCAATAAAAACATTACCTCACCTACCCTGTCTCTCTAATATCTTGGGACCAACATGGCTACAACTACACTGCATACAAGCACTGTTCTGAAGACCATTTTAAAAAATCCCAGTCATTACAAACACATAAAAAGATGCATTAAACGTTCAGCTTGATTCCTGGCCTAGAATTATTTTTATCTCTAAGTTCAGAAAGTTCTATTTATGATGTCACTAAAGAGACATTGTCCCTTTTACTAACAGTGCTGGTTTATGTACAGATGCACTTTTAAGAATACTCTTTTTAGAAAAGGGAAAGAGCTCGTGTTTAAGATTTTAATTTTAACGGGATCATCAAAAAAATGTTCTCCAAATGGCGCTTGTCCTTTACTAGAACTTTGGAATGTCTGACTCTAATCTACCTTGGAAAACCTTGTCATTTCCAAACTATGCAATGTTCACTACTAGAAACAAAAATGGCTCACCTTTGTTGAGTGCAATGGGCAGTACCAAGTGTCTAGATAATACAGGAGGGCTAGAAATATCAGCTATATCTATAAAACCAACTATTTCCAGATCTGCAAAGAAACAAACAGTCACAAGTCAACCCCTGGTAACAGCTGAGTATTTATTCATGTTAAGTTTAACATCAAAATAAGAATAGTCTTCCTTAGACTGTGAGCTTTTTGAAGCATGGACCATATGTAACTACAGTGCTTGGCACAATGGGGCCCCAATCTTGATCGGGACCTCTCGGTGTCACTGGAATATAAATATTTACTATACAATAACAAGTAACTTTAAGATGGGCTGTTGAAAAGCAGCTTTAACAGACAGAACCTGGTGTGTCTAATGGAAGTTCTCTATTAAATATGCTGCTATATATCATGTTTTTGTTCATTGGTACCCAGCACTTTGCCCCAGACGAAATATAACCTGTCATCTTTAAGAACTAAGGGGCAAACTATCTGCCCTGATCCATTCCTTTGCACTGCTCAGGTGGCACAAACTGTTCTATAGGATTCAACCCTTGGTTGCTCAGCTGAGGGGGGAAGGTTTGTGATGCAGGCAAGCCTTATAAGAACTGCCCCGACATCACCTGTTCATTTGTCACTGAGCACCCATTAGAGGATAATGACGTCTGCTCACCTCCAAGCTGGACTGATTTCAGATTAGTGTCCTAGAGGTGAAAGTCTCCATATCCTGAAGCAGCCAGCCTACCTCTAAGAGAGACAGTCAGAACCCACAGCCCAGGGGTGCTATGGTGGCTTTAAGACACCTGTGGATCTTCCCAGTTCTGGGCTGTTCCTGGAGCCAAAGTAGTCCTCACTTAGATAGCTCTGCCTAGATTATATCAGGCTGAGTGTGGGCAGCCAGAATTTCAGCAGGATTATGTACTGACCTAGTCCCAACCTGCCCCTCCTGCCCTCTACATCAGGCTTGCAAGGGAGCCCACAGCTGTCTTCCACACTTCTTGCATTGTGGGGATTCTCAGCTGGCCACAGCTGGGGTTTTTAAAACCCTTCTGTGCAACTCTGGCCCATCGGCAGGTATACGGGGGCCAAAATAGAGTGAGACTCTCACCCTCTGATGGCAGATGTAGCTGGCCATTGCAATATTATTGGAGACTGTATTCCATTCTCTTCAGATCAGAGAGAAAGTGGAGGGAACAGTCACTATGCAGGGTAGGGGATGGCAACAGAAACAGAAAAAGAAAAAGTTAACATGACTCAACTTTAAAAAACAAACATTTGTTACCTGTATTAATTGCTTTGGGGATGGGGTCTATTTCCTCATCTATAATGAAAGGTTCTGGTCTGGGAAATACTTGCACATCAGATGTTAAGTGACCACATTTGAGAACAGCATGGAATGGTGTATAAGCCAGGTCTATTAGTTTTCTAGAACATGATCGTTTGTCATTAGAGAAAAAGTAATACAAATCAGTTGAAAATAAGTTTTGTAAGCTTCTTTAAGTGCATTATACTGATCTCACAAAATGGATTTTTTTAAAAAAAGACTGAGTTAACTCAGTAGTTCTAGCGTTGTCAAATTACGAAATGCTACGATATGTTACAGAGACAAGGTCGGGGAGGTAATATCTTTTATTAGAAATTAGATATTACTTCCCCCATCTCGTCTCTCTAATATCCTGGGTTCAACATGGCTACAACAATACTGCATATGTGATACATTATGACATTTATGCAAATTAATAGTAGTTCCTGAAAAACCTGTGACCTACTCAACATTTCAAGTTGCCCAATCACTGACAAAAAGAAAATACCTGTAGATATTGATGCTACTCTTCTTAATTAGAGAGTGAACAAAACAAATATCAGCCTTAACCAATTAAGATCAAAGATCAATGATCAATAAATCAATAGTAGTCAACATATTGGACTAGGAAAGAAAAAGAAATCTATGAATCAAAACAAAATAAATAAAATTTCTTGCTTTACGCATCTTTGTTTTCTTTACATATGTTAATTTCATAGAGTCATGTTAGGTACAAAAATACTAACCCAAACATGGACTGTACATTCTTCAAACAAAGGGGTCCATCGATGGTAAAAATCTGTCCCTCCCCGTTATTTAAATCTACAAGTCTTTCCAGACAATCTAAAGAATCTGAACTCTGGAGCTGCACACACACAAAAAAAGAAATTATAACTTAAAAAAAAAAAAAAGCTTAAGAACAGAAGATGCAGTAGACTGTTTTTAAGGAAACATATGCAAATAAGAGTAAAAGTCTGAGGCCTGATCTACACTAAATAATTAGGTTGGTTTTAACTACTTGGTCAGGGGTGTGAAAAATCTACATCCGAGCGGCGTTTAATCCACTAAGTCCCCACAGTGGCAGTGTTAGTTCAACATAGCTAGTGCTCTCAAGAGAGCTGGATTACCTACGTTGATGGGAGAACTACTCCCGTTGGCACAGATAGCGTCTACACTGAAGCACTGCAGCAGCACCACTGTCATGTTTTAAGTGTAGACAAGCTCTAAGTTAGTTTAAAAAAATCAGGACAATCTTACCTTGCTAATTTTTAAGGAAGCCAATGTTTCTTCCTCACAGGAGGTTTACTCCTAATGTAACATTTATTAGCCCAGAAGGCTGTCCCCATACTGGGGTTCATAATACATTGTTTTACCAAGTCAGACCTAGCTTCTCTCTCTTACATTAATAGATTCCAATGCCAAAAGGGATCAGTCCAAGGGTAGGCAACTTATGGCACGGGTGCCGAAGGCAGCATGCGAGCTGATTTTCAGTGGCACTCACACTGCCCAGGTCCTGGCCACCACTCTGGGGGGCTCTGCATTTTAATTTAATTTTAAATGAAGTTTCTTGAACATTTTAAAAACCTTATTTACTTTACATACAACAATAGTTTAGTTATACATTATAGACTTATAGAAAGCGACCGTCTAAAAACGTTAACATGTATTACTGGCACGCAAAACCTTAAATTAGAGTGAATAAATGAAGACTCGGCACACCACTTCTGAAAGGTTGCCGACCCCGATCTAGTCTGACCTCCCACATAACGCAGGCTACGGGACTTCCCCAAAATAATTCCTAAAGCAGATCTTTTAGAAAAACATCAAATCTTGATTTAAAAATTGCCCTTGATGGAAAATCCACCACAATCTTTGGTAAGCTGTTACAGTGGCTAATTACGCGACTAAAAATGTACGCTTTATTTCCAGTCTGAATTTGTCTGGCCTCAACTTCTAGCCGTTGGATCGTGTTATACCTTTATCTGCTAGATTTAAGAGCCCACGATCAAATATTTGTTTTCCTCCCTAGGTTCTTATAAACTGTGATCAAATCACCCCTTTACCTTTTCTTCGTTAAGCTAAATAAATTCACAGGTTCTCAGTCTTCAAGAGCGCATGAGTGCTTTTGATAACAAAATACTTTACATTTCTATAGTGCCTGTCCTCAGAGGATTACTTAGGCTGTCTACACTACAGATGCTACAGCAGCATAACTCTGGTGCTGCAGCTGTGCTGCTCTAGTGACATTGCATAGACACATGGTACATCAATGGAAGAGGTTTTCCTGTCTCGGTAGTTAGTCCACCCCTCCAAAAGATGGTAGCAAGGTAGATGGTAGAAGTCTTCCATTGACCTAGCGATGCTATACCAGGGCTTAGGTTAGTTTATCTACATCTCTCAAGGGTGTGAACTTTGTACAATTAACTTATACGTACTGCAGGTGAATGTGACCCAATTATCACTAAAACCAAACACTAATACCAGATTGTTAGAATAAATCTTAGGGAGAATATGTGATTCCGTAAAAACAATAATCACTCAGTGTAACAAAACCAGCAAGAATTTATTAAAGGAGTCACCTCTTCTAGATTAGCCATGCACATGATGTATAACTTGGACGGGAAGGGGAAAGGCAGTGGAAATCGGCTGCTGTCATTTCGTTGGTTGCAAGTAGCTAGGGAGTGCCGCAGAGAGCCTCTGCCAATCCCTAAACAGCCATCAGTTACTAGAACGACCTAGTGCACACACAAACACACACAAAAGGATACATTAGCATTTTCACCCGAACACATTTCTTCATTTGCTCCAATCCTGCAAACACTTACACCTGTGCTTAGCTTTACTTCTGTCAGTAGTCCCACTGGGATCACAGGGCTTAGTCCTGACTCACCTGAGCAGTCCTTACTGGCAACGAATTAATTACATAAGGATTACTCATGTAAGGTTTGCATGTAAATTGTATATTTAAGCAATTAATAGTTATAAATTCAATGCTCTACATAATAAACAGACCTATCTATATTTTAAAATTTAATAAAGAAAATAATGGTGAAGCTTTATTTTTATAAGCTATAATCAGACCCAACTTCTAATGAACAAAGAGTAACAATTAAAAGCATGTTTTTCAGTTGTAAAAAGACACACACCCTTTCAGTGTAGAAACTACCCTCAGAAGGACATTCAACTGCTGGGCGAGTCAAGAGCCTCAGAGGAAAGATACTAGAAGAGTGCACGTTATTATAATCACTCTACAGAACTTAGGGGCCAACCCAATTCCCACTGAAGCCAATATGTGCCATAAAAAAGAAAATATCGGTCAGGTACATTAGTCCCTTTGCTAACTATTACAGCATGTCTCAACCCTTTCTGGTTTTTCAGCAGCAGCATTAAGTCACTAATGTGATATTTTTCATTCAAATGGATCCCAAAAGTTATTTACAAAAAATCTCAGCCATTTCTGAGATGGAAGCTGGCAGCTATGTGGTGTTGCTGTGCACCAATAAACAACAGTTTTGGCTAGCAAGTGAGGAATATCAAATCCAGCTGAAATTAAGCATTTATTCTTTCCTTCCAAATTCAGAATCCAGGTTTTAACAGGTGAGAGAATGCATACTTTTTATTCCTCCCCTTTCCTCAACACACCTATCCCTTTCATAGTCTCATTAGTACTTGTGTTTGCTCTCATGCTTGAAAATAACAAGAGTTTACACATTTCCCCTGGCCTTCCTGATATGCTAGCACAATGGCCTATGGTGGAAATAAGAGATCACCCTACTGAAGATCCGATATATGCTTGATTTTTACATCATTCTAACTGTTTCGTTCCGATGTTGGTTTTGTCAAGGGTCCTTTTATGACTGTACAGGTGATCCCAATCCACTGAGCTGCAAAATCAGCAAATGCATATTGTAACCCAATCAACAATGAGGGCCAAATGTAGGCTTTTCCCCAAAAAAGAAGCACTGGAGGGGAGGGGAAACCACACCCAAAGCTGTAACAGCCCAGTGGAAGTTCTGAGTCCTTGTAGCTGAGCATGGCAGAAACAGGCACAATGGCTCATCAGGACTTGGGAATCAAAGACAGAACATTCAGACACCAGCAGGTGCATGGTGAGGGATGGTACTCTGTGTTTGACCATGCCCCTTACCTGCGGACTGTGACTCCCTGGGGCTGGGGAATGCAGGCAGGAGCATAAGTCAAGCCTTCCAGAAGTGCTCCAAGAGTTGTAGGGAACTGTTCTATTTTGTAACATGCATCACGAGGGGGAGGGGGATCAGTGTTGAAAGGGATCCTCAAACATTTTTCTCTCTACCACAACACTGCACCTGGGCCAGAGATGGCAGAAATTAGCCCAAATGTTGCTGCTGATTATTTTATGGAAGGCCTGAAGCATTTTGTTGCCATAGTGACCAATCAAATATGTTCAACTGATAATCTGCAGTTTATAATATTCGCCAAATACTGCAAGCTGGATTCTGAGAACAATCAAAGGTGACAACCAATCCTCACCTGGCAGGGAATCGCAGCACCCCATTCCTGTTGTACAACATTACAAACCCCAACCAGTGCCGATTCTAAACACGTTTTGTCATAATCATCCATGTTACTTAGGGCTTCCTGGAAAGAAAAATTACACATTATCCTGCCTGAGTGGACAACTGTTATCAGGGAGCACATGTAGCTTACTCAAAGGAAGGAAGTAATTCATAAATTCCTTCCCTTTCCATTGTACCTTTATTAGGGAAGTATTGTACTCCCAAGGATGTGAAATAAGAATCATTTGCCTTTCTATAGCATCTTCCATCCAAATATCGCTAAAAGCTTTACAACCACTAACGGCTCCTTTACTCACACTGAGTAGTACTTTATTCCACAAATAGACCCAGTGAAGTCAGTGGGACCATGGTTGTTGCTTTAAAGGGTACTATTTGTTGGTATCACAATATGACCTTAAGTAATATAGCCTCACAACACGCCTGTTGAAGTGGGTCAGTAATTTTATACCAAGTTTATAGATGTGGAAACTGAGCCACAGAGTGCTTGCCTAAGAGCCTGCTATGCAGGAAGTCAGTGGCAGGGGAAGTAACAGAATCCAAGACTCTTGCGTCCATATCCAGTCTTTAACATAAACCTATCCTTCCTCCCTAAAAGGAAAATTTTATACGGGATCAGAAAAGCACCACATAAAGTGTCTGATGCACTAAAACACATACAGAAGTACAAGCTAGAGCAACTGGGTTGGACATTTGGCCTAGACAGATTTCCCCAAGGCCACCACACAAAAAATAAACAGCAGAAACGAGCATGTGGTAGAATTCATACGGTAAAATGAAAACAGCAAAGGGAATTTGCTCTCAGCAACACATGCAACATCTCTCCACCCCTAGCTCCCTGCTTATGACCCTGAGACCCTCACTTCTGTTCCTGTTTGTCATTAGGTGTCCCCCCGTATTTACTTGAGATCTGGGTCTAGTAACTCCTCCCCTTAAGCTGGGGGAAGTGACCTTCACATGTGGACAGGAGCAATCCCAGATTCCCAATAGGTCCCAAAAAAACCATATGTAACATACTCAAGTAACATGAAACTTGGAGTGCCTTGTTCAATTTCTTTTAAAGCACCGAGAAGCTTCTGTAATTTTCAAACTTACAGCCAAATTCCACCTTCAGATAAATCAATGCAACTCCCATTAGGTCAAGGTCAAAGGCTTTCAATATCACATACCATTCAGCCCTGAGCTCTTTTGCAGATCTTATCTCCTTTCCATGTTCTCCCCACCTCCCTCCACTCTGCCAATCATGTCAGGCCTGAAGCATCCTTAGTCATTTTTCCCACTCTCTTCCTGCTTCCATGTTACCCCAGGCACAAAACATCTTCTCTAAACCTGCTCACTTTATTCAAAACCCTTCCCAGAGCTCCCTTATGCTGTGTCACCTCTGGAGAGCACGTCAAAACTCTCACACAAAACAGGGAAGTCACAAAACCATCAGTGTATAGACCTGCCTCCTCAAGTATCCTGCTGATCTCATTACTGGAACCCTCCGAACAACTTATCTTCAACCTCACCTTTGCCTTCATTAGCCCTACCTTGTTGGGTGACATCTGAATTCAGTCTGTAGGCTCTTCAGGACAGGAGGGGTCTCTCTTTACTTGCTTTTGTAAACTACCTAGCACACTTTTGGATGCTCAAA
The DNA here is from genome assembly GCA_007922305.1 of Dermatemys mawii. Taxonomy (NCBI): domain Eukaryota; kingdom Metazoa; phylum Chordata; order Testudines; family Dermatemydidae; genus Dermatemys; species Dermatemys mawii. The sequence continues at coordinate 5,501,554 of ML677366.1, read as the reverse complement.
CGACATTACAGGCAGTACTATCACTGACTTGTCTGATTATAAAACATAACTTTCCCCTGCATCAGTTTCCACATTTGTAAAATAGGGATAACACTCACTTCACAGGGTCGTTGTGAGGCATAATTAACAGTGCATAAAGTGATATGAGATCCTTAGATAGGAAGCCTAAGGTTTCATTACAGCCAGGAAACACACAGACTGTTTTGAAGAATAGTGACTCACTGATTCCAGTATGTTCTTTATAAGGTGTACCTGAAGCGTGTTGTAATCTCTTGTAAAAGGAACCATCAGTTCCCAAAGCGAGGAGAAGACCACCAAAGCTGTAAACTCAAGTTTGTAATTGGTGGCCATGTGCTCAAACAACATGGTCAATCCATGGACAGCCAGGTGTTTCCGCTGATACTCTTCGGAGCCCTCCACAGAAACAGGCCGGGTCATGGAGAGCGACACGTCCATCACCACCACAGTCGGCATGATGATCCTTTCTCTATGTAACCAGCAGGAGGGATTCACTGCAAAGGAGAAAAAGTTCTACAGAGTGATTATCCCAGAGCACTGAAAGAGAAACATATGCCCTGTTCAATCCTACAGAATGGCCCTATATGAAGCCATGTCATGCTGTGGCACTGACAACACATCAGGACTACACGCTTAAAACTGTAAAAAGTGTCCCAAGACTGGGATATGAGGGGATGCAGAGGGTTAGAACTGGGATAAGAGGGGTAGGTCAGGAATAAGGGCTTGCCTATATTTTAAAATTAATTTAGATAAAAGGTATGAATTTAAAGTGCATTGGCTATTTGTGAATAACTCCATGTGTGGAGACACTTATTCTGGAACACGAGTGCCTTGCAACAGTTTAGCTTTAATTCAAACTGGGTTATGTGATCCAAGAGGTTTGTAAAAGCAGGCTGCTGAATACTGTTGGATAGAGCTGAGAGAGGAGGAAGAGGCGGTGAAGCAGCAGCAGAAGCAGAAATACCACAGAAGCACCCAGAGAAGGCAGCAAGGATACCCCTGAGAAAAGCACTTGTAGTGAGCTTTTGGGAAGACCGATGGCTGGTAAGAGGCTTGGAATTGTGAGCAAAGAAACTGTCTCCTGCTGTCTGAGTCCTTCTTTGTTCAGCCAAACCAGACATTGTATACATTCTTGTAATTAAGCAGGACTGCATCAAAGACACATCAGACTACATCAACAATTTCTCCTTCCAAAGGAAACAGCCAGCTATACCCCAAAATCAACATGGGTCAAACAGGATTTAGCTAAACTGGAACAAGATACTCCTATTCTAGAATAAGAGTGTCCACACATGGAGTTATTCAGGAATAGTTATTCCAGACAAGATATTCCTGAATAACTCTATGCGTGGACAAGGAGCGGGAGGTTGCATAGGGCTGCGGCTGAGAACAGGAATGGGATAATGGATGGTGCTGGTGGGGTAAGGATTGGTGATGCCCTGGAGCTATGTGTTTAAAGGTTCCAGAACTGGGATAGCAAGAAAGGATCTGGACTTTTCTGAGGGGGATAAATGAGTGTGTGCAAGGAGGAAGGTAGTTAGCTAGAAAGGAAGATACAGCTTCAGGAAGGCAGGACAAGGATAACAGGAAAGGCAGAATTTCAGGGTTCTGGAACTGAAGTGGGGTAAGATTCAAGGAGTCCCAGAGCTGGGATAGTAGGGACGGCTGAGGGAAAACAGGATTCTGGGGGATGCGGGGACAGATTTGAGGAGGGGTCCCAGAAAGGAGGAGTTAGTATTTGAGGGAACCCAGGGAGGGTAGATTTTGACAGTATCCCAGGATGAGGGGAGAAGATTCAGGAATCCTGAAACTGCAGGGGATCAGGGACTGAGACAGGCAGATTCTGGAGGTGTCCCAGGTCTGGGGGTGGGGGTAAGGATTGAAGTTTCCAGGAGGTGTAAGAGCTGAGAGACACTGAAGGGGCAGGTTTGGGGGAGCTGGTGAGAGGTGCAGTTTGGGAGAAGGGGAAGACAAGGTTCAAGATCCTAGGGAGCTGGTGTGGGGGAGAAGGTTTGATGGTAGAGGGGCACAGGCTTGGAGAGGGTCTTGGAGTAGGTGGGGGAAATTGAGGGGCCGGTTCAGGAATCAGGGAGCACTACGGAGGAGGTTTGGGGGCCTTAGT
>ML677366.1:5466135-5494414 GCA_007922305.1 Dermatemys mawii | reverse complement strand
TCAGTGGGGAGAGGTGGAGGGTGCTGTGGGGAGAAGCTCCATGTAAACATCTGCAAAACTTAACTCATTATCCTCCTTCAAATCCCTCCCTAAAAGCCTCCTTTCTGCCATGCCTTCAAAAAGCTTGACAACAGGTAGGCTGCTAGGGGTGCATTGTTTCAAATAGTCCTTTGAAGCTCATAACACTTCCCAGTTTTTGCAATGGTTATATCTCCCCTGAGAGGTGTTACATACAGTCGCACAATAACACACACACTTTTGCATTTTTAATACAATGAACTCCTAAGGTCTTTAAACTTAATTCAGTACAATCTGGCCTTGGAAATTGCAGGAAATTGTCAAATCTGTCACACCTAGTCGTGGGGTCTTGTGATTACATGAGAATCTCAACTTTCAGTTGAAAAAGCAAATTTCTAGCCCTCATAGTAGCAGAGAAAAGCATGAAAATGTGACCTGAATACAAACCTGGCTCAGAAATCAAAAGGCAAATAGTATATCTATAGGTTTTTAAAATCTCATGATCTTTTGGAGCCTGACTTAAATTTTGAACACATGAGGTTGGTCGCATTACATACTTATATTATTGACTGGCTCCTACTCTGCTCTGGTGGAAGCCACTGGCAAAACTTGTATTTCGACTTTAGAGGGTCCCCCTACGTGTGCTATACTGTCTGGTATGAATTGTGCTGGTGTTGACGTAATTGTAATGTGTGATTTCTTCATTATCCTTAACAGTGCCACTCCACCATCACTCTTGTCACACAGCAGAGGGAGCTAAACATGCCTTCTGCTCTACAATTTAATATTGAACATCTTTGCTCATCTTGGAAATATGCCATAATTTTTTCAGATCCGCAGAGCACAAAAAATGCTCACTAAATCAATAGGCTGTGTAGGTGTTCAGCAATTTTGCAGATCAGGCCAGGAAGTTACTGGGCTTGTGCATACATGTAAAATGCATGATTTGCCAAGCCATATCACGATTGATACCTAAGAGTAGGATCAAACTCTTGTGGTTGGTGCATACAAAAAGAGCCTGCATTGGAGGACTGGACTGGACCTCAGAAAACCCAGTTCTAGCCTTGGCTTCACCCGCCCTGTGCCTCAGTTTCCCCATCTATAAAATAGGGATATTGATACTGGCCTCCTTTGCAAAATGCTTGGAGATTTACCTATTAAAAGCACTAGATAAGAGCTGAGTATTATTATTACTGAGTCACAAATCATGAGGACTACATGCTATCTGATGGGTAATTGTAACCCACTGGTTAGCGTGTTATGTATCCCTCATTATGCCAGAGTCAGAAAGAGTGTGAGTCTGTTATAGCCCCATCATGAAACCAGGCTGGATAGCTCAAGCAGGATCAATTTATGCTTTTAGTGCTGGAGATCCCAGTTCAGGTCTCAGTATCAGGCAAGATAGGGTCATCGCATAAGCATCTCCTTTCCAGCAGTCACAGAAAACTGCACTGGGCAGTCTCTCCTTCCCCAAGGCAGTCCAGGACTTCCCCTAGCATCCTCTTCATCTATTTCAATCATGTTCTTGGAAATTAATATTCAAGGGATTACTTTAGCCTCCTGATATTGTGCATGGACAGGCAGTTGGAGAAGTCATCTAAAAAGAGCTGTGAACTAAAGAACTGGACTCACACATAGACAAAGAGAAGGAAGATGGTCTGAAGGTGACCCTACCCCTACAAATTCATCTGGGAAGGCAGAAAGAGGTTCTCACTTCCCCAATAAACATGGAGATGTATAGTATGCCCATAGAGCCACCTTGCAGGCCACATCACCATATAAACCCCACTTAAAATACCACCTGCCATATTTATGGCAACAGTTTAGAAATCCAGATTTGAGAATGAAAAAAGAAATCCCAACACTGGACTTAACCAGTAAAGACCTAGTGCCAGGAGAAATTATCATGGCAAAGCAATTCTTATTTCTAAAGCCGCCAAAATTGTACCAAGTCCTACCCAGGCATGCAAGAAGACAGGCATCTGCCCATCTTGCAACCTTTGGCCCAAATCATGCAAGCCTGGGGCTCCAGGCATGTCCCAGGTTCTGTCCACACAGATGAAGGGGATATAGAGAAGAGATTTAGCACAGAACAATGGCCCCCTTAAACAGTTTAAGCCCCCCAAATCACCTTTTACTTATTTCCATTTAGCAACACTGCTGATGGATTGCAATGCATTTAGCATTTCACTCTAATGGAAAACAATCAAATATCTGACCAGAGCTTTCATGCTCCCTCGATCCTGGAGCCATTCTGTGCCAGTGACATCCCCATGTGAAATACATTATGCTGGTTATGCCTCCCTGCCAGGGGTTGTTCCAGCAACCAGGAATTGCCAGAGCTTAGGGGTGTTCCATTCATGCCTTCTTCTGTCTGTCCATGACCCCTGTGCTGGAGGTGGGGCTTTAGGAGCCACTATAGTAGACAGAATTCTCAACTAGCCATTTCAAGTGCAAAGCCAATTTAATTTATAGCAAAGAAGGGGTAGAGGGTCTGGCCCATTTTCCTTTGCTAGTTATTGAACTTTAGCTTCTAGCAGTGTTTTTGCTGACAGAAATTCTGATTTGGGAAATAATTGCTAGCAATGTGCAACGCTTCATTAAAATGAAACTGTGCACAAAGCCATCTGTTAATGGCAAGTACCTCAGGAGAAGAGCCACAACTGGTGTAAATTATCTCGACTTCCTTGAAGCAAATGGAACCATGACAGTTTATGGCAACCAAGGCTCTGTCCCCAGAAGTCTGCCATTGGAAAGATCCTATAGCATCTTACTGTCTCAGGGTTGTTGCTGTTATTGTGTGTTTCATTGCAGAGATTATCTCCTGCTCTGAAACTGAGAACATCCCACAGTCTAAGACAAAGATACTTGCTTCAGAGATAGTCCCAAACCTATAAAATACTATTTAATCTTCTTACGGTCTGCAGGTATTAAACTGGATTGTCTATTCCTCCAGCAATATGCCCTTCACACCTGACCCTGTTTCTTATCGGAATTCAGCTGGGAGAGACCTAACAAAAATGGGATAATTTTCTGCTGCTTCTACCCATGACTCATCTTCTTTTGGGGTGCTACATGTCAAAGAAGCTTCCAGCACTAAATGCTAGCAATGGAACTCCAGTTCCTCTTGAACATAATTTTTGAAGGTAAGCTATGGAATTTCATATGATTGCCTGAGAGATCTCAGTTAGGTAAGACTGTCTAATCACAAGGTAAAGGAATGGATTTGAATAATACTTGTAAGAGAAAATACTCTGCTTACAAAAGAATATTAAAATAGTATTCGGTCAATGAGACTGGAAAAACAAGTGATAGATCCTCAGATGATATTAAAGTCATTGACCTATAACAATTTCCATCAGCTGATGATCTGCCCAAAAGTTGTTTAGGTAGCTCATTTTGGAGAGGAGAAGTAAATTGTTGTGTTTAAATAAGGGGTTAGTGCCAATATCTTTTTCTGTTCTCTATTTTTCTTCTCTTTCTTTTATTTTGCTTTTTTTGTTATGTTATGAAGGCTGACTTAATTTCCTTGACTTCTATTCACTTTATTGAAGAATATAGCTGACTGTATCATTACATGCTTATAGTTAATCTATGCGTATGTACTTTTTAGACACCAGGAGTAGGATTTATATGATCGCTCGCTCTCTCTGTAGGTTCTTCTGTAGCCCCCCTCCCTCCTATCACTGGAGTCTGACCATATCCTAAGTATTTAAAACAGAGATAGCAACATCTGTATCTGTCCCTTCTTTTTCCCTAGTTAGGGATCTAAATTGATTAGCTTATGGAGTTTTAAATATGTGAGTATGTGCTCTTGAAGAGCAACTTAGTGAATGGCTCAGAGTTGTGTTTATTTACATCCTCTCCTAATTTAATATAATAATCCCATTCTGGAAAACTGTGTTCAAAACAATAGTTTACGATACACCAATTCCAAACTGCAAGGTAAATGCTATTCACCCCCACATCAATGTGTCTGTACTGCCATAGCCCAGGTCTCTGTTGCTTTGGTATTTACAATTTGGGTCCCTCTGTAAGTATGTAAAATATGTTAATTATCCCCTTATAGACAGTGTGATAACTAGTCCACTTTGCCAGTCCTAATTTGGACGGTAGTTTGAAGAGATGTAGCCATAGTAACAAGCGAATGCCCAGCACCTTTGTTTTCACTATAGTCAGACCTTCTATTCTTCTCAAACTGAAAATAAACATAGAAATCACCTTTTGCTTGGTTTGTATCTTGTGAGAGTGTAAACGTTGGGGAGCTGCAGAGTGGCACTAGCTGGGAGATATTAGAGCAATTGCCAGGTACATTTCCAGCAACTTGTCAAGCTTATATAGGTAAGCAACAGGCCAATATGAAAAGTGGATTTAACACGATGGGGTTGTCCTTAGTACTTAATCTTCTGTAGTGATTTAGACTGTGAATAAGCTCCTTGGGGCAGGGACTATGTTGACTTATATGTTTATAAAGCACTGAGCACAGTGCTACAAACTATCAGATGGACCCAAATCAAAACCCAGAGCTGAAGAACCCTGAACTTTGTGGGGTGAAGAGATGGGGGAGAGCAGAATCCAGATACAGAGCTGAATGTTGTGGCTGGCTCATCTCCATTATAAGCCAAACCATAATGCTACATCTGTACAGCTCCAAACTTTGGGAAATGAGGGGGCTGAAATTTGGATCCTGATCTGAATATGCCAGTTTGTGCCCATCCTGTATAATGCAAACATAATGCCAGTTCATAATGCGTTGAATTGAGTTAGTGCAAGGATCTACTGTCCTCTATGTGTTTCACACTAGAGCTTCTTCTTTTGTAGGATTCTACACTTTTTGGGGACCCGACCTCTAGGAGCTGCAAGAGACTCCCAATGATAGATGTAAATGCAGTTTGGTGACCAGGAGAAGTCTCCATTGGCTCCAGGAACATTGATCAGATTTGTGAGCCTTTGGGAAATGCATTTACCACTGAGGAGAAGGCTTCAGAGGAACTGGGTTCTTTCCCTACTGGCAATGGTGTTGGCTTTTTCCATCTATCAACTTCTCTTTGTCCCCTTTCATTCAGCACCTTGGACAGCATCTCAGCCTGAGGACCAAATGAAAGTGACCATCAGGGACCTTTCCAGCAACAAGGCCATTGCAGTGGACAATGGGACAACAGCATCCAAGATAAGGCATTGTGTATATGTGGACTCTACACCAACCGTGCCCATCACATCATCAGTGAATGTAACCCCACCCCTAGGAAGTGTCAATCTGAGCAACCTGGATGAAGAGGGAAGTTACCCAATACCCCCCTCCCATGGAGAATACCCTCAAGACCTATTTAGCTTGGAGGAGCGCAGGAAAGGGTGGGTCATACTTCACATCTTTGGCATGATGTATGTGTTTGTGGCCTTGGCCATAGTGTGTGATGAATATTTTGTCCCTGCCTTGGATGTAATCACGGAGAAGTTGCAGATCTCCGATGATGTGGCAGGGGCCACCTTCATGGCAGCAGGTGGATCAGCACCAGAACTCTTCACCTCTCTCATAGGTGTCTTCATCTCACACAGCAACGTGGGCATCGGCACCATTGTAGGCTCAGCGGTGTTTAATATTCTTTTTGTCATTGGCACCTGCGCTCTTTTCTCAAGGGAGATACTCCACCTGACCTGGTGGCCCTTGTTTAGAGACATCTCGTTCTACATTCTAGACTTACTGATGCTCATCCTGTTTTTCTTAGACAGCTTCATTGTTTGGTGGGAAAGCATCCTTTTGTTGAGTGCCTACGCCCTCTATGTGATCACCATGAAATGGAATGTTCACTTAGAACAATGGGTGAAGGAACAAGTGAACAAGACAAGAAGTACTGTGAAGGCAGTCACTTCTGAAGACACAATGAAGGTTAGTGTCCTCATTGTTTCGTTGCCTAATTGGGAGTATTTGTTCTCACTTAAAGCACAAGGAAAGGTTGAGTCTCCTTGACAAAGGGTGCATGGGACCAACCTAATCAAAAGTACAACTGTTGCTCAAGACAATTGCTTTACTTACTGATGATTGTTAAAAGGTGAGGGAACATAATCTAAATATTAGGAAGTGGGGGGGAAATCAAGAAAAAGTCCATAATCCATTCAAAGGGGGCTCAACGGTAGAACAACTCATACTGGATCCATTAGGCGCACCTCTGCATTTTCAGGGAGATATATGGGATTTTCCCCTCAGTTGTCATTAGTGGGAACTAGATGATTCAGTCCCATTCAGTGCTGGGGATTCAGGGCCTACATTAGCAGTCTGGAACTATAGATGACACACTGGCTTGAAATACGCATTCTAGGAGCTAACAGGAGCATTTCTTTGGTTATTTGAATCTAAACAATATAAGAATCACAATCCTTGCCTTTTGCCTATCAGGCTAGATGCTGAGCAGCCTAGGCTACTGCCTCCTGTGGTATATGAAATCTATGTATAACTGTGGCGTCATCACACCTTTTTTGTACAGAATGTGAAAAGGAGCTGAGACCAAAGAATGAAACTGAACGGGATGAGTGGTGCAGCAAGTGCTCCATGTAAATCAGGAGACGTGCGCAAACACTGCAAGACAACTCGATCTATTGGGAAACTGAGAAAGTTTTTCTTTTGCCACTTTCTTGAACTGTGGGTTCTTTTCTCCAACTCACTCTTGCTCCCCTAAAAGAAGCTGAACAAAGGGAGCAAGAGTGGGCTGGAGAGCCATGGTTCGAGGGGGGTCAGCGTGGAGCCAAGGAGCTGCCAGTCCATGAATTATGCTCCCCTCTGAACATGGCAGATTTCCAATAGGAAACCCATATATAACATCAGCTGCATGCATACATCGATATACACACACCGTGGTCAACAGCAAGAATCAAACCTGGGGTCTTCCGCATGCCAGGCACAAGCTCCTTCACTTTGAACTGAGGGAGAATTCTAGCTGTGAGATAGCAGCAGACTGTATAGCTGCTGGAACCAGCCATGAGCAAGAAATGTGATCCCAGACTCCATTTGTGGAAGACAATGATGCACAGTGCTGGATTAACACCCATCTTCTGAGAGAGAGCAGGTGCAGAGAGGAAGGCACAGATGCCGGGGACAGAGGCAGCAGTTACCCAGCTCCTCAGGAAGCACTGCAGAAGGGGAGGCCATCTTGGGTCTGGCACAAGATCCATATGACTGTGTTTTGCCTTGCTCACAGATCCTGGGGATCTATAGGGTTTCCAGGCCATTCCCCCAACCCCTCTATGTGGCCATGAGCTCCTCCCCACTGAGGGAAGTGTGCAACTTCAGTTCTGTGAGCAAACCTCATAGGCAGAGGTTTGTAGATACTTCCATGCAAGGGCAGCATCCATGCAGGTTGAGGAAGAACTAATGGCATTCCCACAATTTTATCTTCTTGTTTCCATGCAGCAAGGCAATGGGTCAGTTGCAAGGGACAGAGCAAAGCACTCAGATGACAGGAAGAGACTGGAGGTAGGTGGATATAATAGCCTGTGCAACACTATATGGATCTGGATTTATTGCAACTGGAACCAGCTCTGAATTTAAATAGATGCACCAAGCAGAAACGGTTACATTGGCCAGGAAAGGGCACAAACTCCTGTCAGAACGTGTCCTCTTTTGGGTGCAAGGAAATAGGAATCAAATTCTGCCTTTGTGAACAGGCGCAGCCATGGGCATTGGGCAAACCGAAGTACCTCGTGTATAGCTGAGGCAGAAACTGGCTTGTCTCAGGATAGGTCAGTGCGGTAATCTGATGCTACTCTCAGGGGTACTGTGAACTTGATCAGACAGGCTTAGTCAGAGTTATGGGGATGATTCTTAGTTCACTTCCCAGCAGACAAATGCCCACAATAGATAAACCACCATAACTGGAACTGTGGCCCCAGCCAGCCAACAGCTTAAGCATGTGCTCATCTTTAAGCATATGTTTGCTGAATCAGGACCTAACTTAGGAACCTCCTTGTTGGCAGTCTCTGCAGAGAGAGGCCATGGACAGGCTATGAAGACTGAACTCCTCCCTCTTCACTCGAGCTGGCTGAGACACGTTAGTGAGGCAGGGATGGGAAACCTGCATTGCTGCTGCCCATCCTGGCCCCGCTGATTGCCTTAGAGACATCAGTCTCTCGCGGTGTCAATCCTGCTTTCACCTGCACTAAGAGACAGTCATGAAGGAGAGGAATAGTCTGACTGTGGGGAAATGGCAAAGGGGCCTGGGATTAATGGCTGTGTTGTACATTCACCCTGTTCTACAGCTCGCGCCACCCTTACAGCGAGGAGGCAGCTCCGCCTCTCTGCACAACAGCCACATACGCACCACCATCTTCCAGCTCATGATCCACACCCTGGACCCCCTGGCCGAAGGTGAGCGAACGCCCCACCTCTGTGTGATTGGACACTCCGTTCTGTAGCCTGGGTGCAGGCAAAGCTCACAGTGATACACACACAGGATCAGGTCCTTGGCTGGTGAAAATCAGCATAGCTCCATTGAAATCAGTTTGGTTATTCCAGTTTACAGCAGCTGAGGAGCTGACCCACCGCAGTGTGTGCATATCATTATTTCAGAATGGGAGTCCTTGCCAAAGTCCAGTCCTCTCTCTAATCAAGGGCACTCCTTTCTGATGTGCTATGGGAGTTGTCATTACAACAAAACCCACCCAGACTCATTAAACATACCTGGGAAGAAGCAAGCAAGGACAAATTCAGCAGAGCTGTTTTTGCTGTGGCAGTTTCCCCAGAAGATGAAGGTTGACTGGCCACATAAAAATGCGCACCTTTCCAAGCTGATGTGTAATGGCGCTGTGAATGTTAGCCAGATGTTTTCTTTCCCTCAGGCTATAAAATAAGCAATGTAGAGATTGCAGAGGGTAAATGTGACATCAATGTGCGTTGGCAGGCGAAGTGCTCTTACTTTGGTAACACAGAACTCTCTTAAAATTACAACCCTAACCTGAGGCCTTCGGTTCTTACTGAGATCAGCTGTGCCCGGCAGTGGGGAGCTCTGCCTTGGAGCATTCATACCCACGCTGCATGTGGTTAAGTGACAGTACAAGGGGTAAGGCCGCAGGGAGTCTGGCTCTGAGCTCTGACTCCTCCTTTCCCCATCTGTACCAGGGAGATGAGAGCTAGAGCTGGTTGGAAAACTACAAACACAGGACTGCACTTTTACCAACCCTTCAACCCCCCCTGCGCATCCCATTTCTCACTGAAATATCATTTGGCTAAAAATGCCTCCACGAACTCTGACATCCAGCTGCCTTTGTCAGGTGCTATGAGATTGTGGGCTGAGACACTAGTGTTGCCTGATTTATGGATTATGTATTAATTACACGGATTACTTCAGAATTCCCAGTGAACACTCAGAAAGGGTCTTGTCCCAAGATCAAGCCCAGTATTATTAAAAATACTGTTCAGCCTGGAACCCTGAGGTGCACAGCTGCAACACTCACACTTAGGAAACCCTCCTATATTTGTGATCATTTTATTAATTCAGTGAGCAAAGTCACAAACACTGTAACCCTGCCAGATAGCTAGAGCTAATACAGGAATACAGTATGTGAGCGGCCTTATCCTCACACCATCCCCTGCAGAACACCCTGAAATGTTAATGTTAATCAACCAAAACCTCTCGCCTGAAGTTAGTGGTGCTTTCAACTCAGGCTTGATGGCCCATTCTGGGATCTAGGCTAGATCCCGGGTCCTGCTTTCACTGGGGCTACTCTGGTAAACCACTCAAATGCTGATAGTCCTCCAATGTCTTCCCACAATGCCCCAGGAGGACAGCCAGGTTCTCCCACAATTCACCTGGGAAGAATTATAGAACAGCGCAGCTTGCTGCAAAGAACCAGGGGATGTACCCCCAGGTGTCCTAGCACCACCCATGGAGGAGCACAGTGCCAGTGAACACAACATAGAGGCTTTGTGGTGTGGCTGCTCACAATTGGACCAGGTCAATCCACAAACCAATTACACGGGTTAACACGGCAGTGAAGAGGGGCCTCACAGTGACTCAGACAGTCATCTTCATGATCAATGGAATTTAAAGAGCATTTCTCATCCCACGCCTGGGGTTTGCCAGGCTGCAGGCACACTGACCAAACCTCTTCTCCAATCACATGACAGGAGGAGCAGCTGCTTTAGTTTTCATGTACCCCAAAACTGCACAAAGTCAGCACTACTCAGGTAGCATTATGAGCTTACCTCAGAATGTCTTCCTTCTGCTCCCCTCGCTCTGCAGCACTGAACTTCAGCCACGCTGCTGCACCAGAAGGAACGCCACGCTCCCTCTCTCCCCACACATCTTGTCCAGACCTTCCTTCAAAGCTGGTTATTTTAGATTTCAGGCAAACCACTCTCTACAAGCTCAGGGATAATTATCGACGTGCTAACTGCCTGGAGACTATAACAATCTTGGTCAGCTGGCAACACTCTAGAGCTGAAAATGCCCTGGTCCTCAGGCACTGCTCCCTCCAAGCTGTGTGCACGTGCACACAGATCCTAAACCCCGCACGCACAGCGAAACACTGTGTGCACAAAAATTTGCACAGAAGCACAAATATTTGCACAGAAGAAATTTTTTGCGCACACATGGCCTGTCAAAAATTAGTGGGAACGTTGGTCTCAGGGTTGACTACGCCATGCTACAAGGCTCATTGGGTGGGAGTTAATGCCTTACACCTGATGACAGGCCTGTCCCTCTTTTCATTCCCAGCAAAGTTTAAAGACAAGCTTGACATCATGAGCAACTTGGCTACAGGCAAACTAGGCTCTCAGGTCAGACAAGGAGTGAAACCGGAAGGTGAGCTCAAGGCAAGTTGTGCCATTTGCCTGTAGAGTCCTTTTGCTTTGCACTGTACTTGCTCACCCCACCAGCGCTGCAGATCCGGGAGAGGCCATGAAATGTAGCTGGGCAACACAAAATTCCCACTCCGTGAGCGCTGATCACATGCAGCTGTCTGGGCGAAAGCAGCCGCAAACACTCGGGATATATACCGGTCCCAAGAATTGGCAATCCAGTTAATTCCCGCAGAGCCCTGGGAATGTGTTAGTTAAATAAGCATCCAAATGGAAATGACCAGGAAGAGATGGGCTATTCAGTCAGAAGGGAAGATTGTGCTGTTACATTCAGCAGCTGGATGCTTATGCATCACTAAGACACCATGGTGGGCTGCAAACGGGATTTGTTCTTTAAAGCAAGCAAAAGAGCCTTAGCCTGGGAGCTGGGTCTGACTCCTCGATGGGAACGTGGTGGGGTGACTGAGGGGGCACACGGCATGAAATATCCCATGCAATTGTCTTCTGAATAGTTGCTGGCTTTTTCTGTTTCAGTTATGATTTGTAGGCTGCTTGACCTAGCCCTTGTAGAGGTGGTAGCTGTCTCCCGCTGCAACATGGATCTGTGCTATTCATGGGGCTGGAGCCATCTGAAAGCAGATGGGTAAAATTCACACTGAAGTGCCTCTCTTCGCAGGCACGGTGCTATACCCACTGGAGTGCCCTCACCCTGTAATAACATAGTTTGGTCTTGCCTGGGTAGATGGGACCAAGCTGTGATAAAGATCTGGAGTAAATTGTCATAGTTCCACTGACTTCAGTAGAGCCACCGTTTACCGGAGGTGAGGATCTGCCCCCTAGAGGATCTTTCCTGGCTAGATGAGGCTAGACCAGGGGTCTCCAAACTTTATGAGACGAGGGCCATATTAGATTTTTGAAGGGGCTTTGCGGGCCGAAGCAACTGTGAAAAAAATTAAATATATGCAAATATATGAAAATCATTAAAAAACAACACTACTGTGTCAGTGTTGCATTAAATTCTAAATCAGGTATAAAAGTAGCTGTATAATCAACGCAGGTCCTGTGAAATCACACAAAATATTTGTCTATATTAAAAATCATTTCACATTATTTTTACATTTTATTTCCATCTTCTTTACTCCATTTATGGGGGATGTAATTAAGCGTCTGGCTTGTATTTTTACTCTAACGCAGGGGTCCGTGCCTGCTCGGCTGTAGCAGCGACTCTCCCCTAAGTTGGCTCCGCTTTTCGGGGGACACTAGCTCCCGGGGGCACTCACCCCTCCGCACAGCTCAGCTGAGCTGCTCCCACCTGCAAGCTGCTGCTGGCAGTCCCTCCCCCGCCTGCTCAGCTGCAGCAGCTTCTCCCCTATTGGTTGGGGGGCCAGACAAATTGAAACTGTGGGCCGGATCCGGCCCTCGGGCTGTAGTTTGGAGACCCCTGGGCTAGACAACATCCCGTCCATGTTACCAAACTGTGCTATGTCCTCAGCCAGACATTTTCCAAGTCCCACTTCTGTGCATCTCATTATGCAGCCCGCAAATGGCACATGCCAAGGACAGCTTCTGAAAACCTGACCTCACATTTGTACAAGGTTGTAAAGACAGGATCACTGTGACCGTTGTAAGGGAGTTAGACTGAGCCTGCACAGCTCAGGCCAAACCATCCTACAATAGTCTAGGACTATGAGCCTAATTTGGCTACCATAGATAGGCCCAGAAAGTATTTGCCAAGCCACGTTACAGCAGCATGTCAAGATCCCATTTTCTCCAACTCAATGCCCCTTTTACCGCCACTGTGCAAGATCCGTGTTCCAGCACTGTTCTGTGAGGCTGATTATAGGTTTCTCTTGTTTTTGCTTACATGGATGAATGACATCCCTGGAGGGACCAGCACAGAGGAGTCTGGGGATTTTTTCCTTTGTGTTATCGGGTGTCAGCACTTTTCTCTATGGACAGGTGCCAGGTGATTAGGGATTAAAGCCGGGCAGGCAGAACAGTCATTTCTGAGAAACCTTGAATGACATCATCCCCTAGAGAACACCCTTCCTGGTGGAAAGAAGGAGGCAGAGCCCTGCATCCTGCCTGGTTGTTGAGGCCTGGCTTTAATAGAATTCTCAAACTCAAACACATGTCCACTAGCGACCAGCCAGTCAGCACTTCTCCCCTTGTGCCCTGTGTCTTAAGCCACAGGGGTGTTATATAAGTGATGCCCCAGCACAAAGAGGTGAGGCAAAGCTGCCGCAACAACCTTACGTCTGAGGTTAGCGGGCCTGATTGCACCCTGCTTTTGCTGGCCAGACTCTATCAGTGGGGTGTATCTGTGCGATAATCAGCAGGAACAAACAATAGATTGACCTTTCAATCCTTCAGAAAGGGCTTGCTCTGCACTGCTCCAGTTTATGGGGCTGGAAACGTCAACATTTCGCACTCTCAAGCTACCTCTGGTGATGAGGGAGCGAAGTCACCTCTTACTGCTTGCATCGCTAGGCACAGCTCTCTCTCTCTCATCCTTTCAAGCAGAGAGCAAAGCAGAATTAGCAACCACTATTCAAGTCACGCCTGCCAGCGACGCCAACCCCGGCGTGGTGGAGGATGAACAGAGCGTGGACACACTGCATGACGGGCAGGTACTGTGCTTGGAGCCAAGCAGAACAAGAGCTCAGCCCAGGCCAAAACCTCAGAGCCGTGTAGAGTGAAAGAGGGCTCAGCCCAGCTCAAGTCATTAGCCACTCTAAATAGACCATCCTTGTAGTAACGAGCTATCTTGAGTGGCAACAGAGAGCGCTTACGCGAGTAACTAGTTAGACCCTGTCAGCCAAGACCCCAAAAATGCTCCTTTAGTCTAATTCAGGATCAGAGGTAGTACAGGACCAGACTGTGGTAGCCTTACGTAGTATACGGCTTTCTCCCACTGATTTCATGAGATTGCTCAAGGAGTAAGTGACTCCGCAGTGGAAATGAGGCTAACACAATCTGTGTAAATGGGTTAGGGGAAAGACTGTCGACCTCCATGGCAGTTCTTTTTGTTGTAATGAGATGTGCCTTCCCCCAGGAAAGGGACGGTGGCCCCTTTAAAGAGATGAGGCTATTTTGCTGCGTTGATGACTGGGTGGTTTTAAAGCCAGATAACACGTATTGTGTGTGTGTGTGTGTGTGTCCAGTGCCCAACACAACGGGGTCTTGATCTGGGACCAGAGCCTCTGGACACTACTGCAATACACATACTTAGGATATTCAAGAGTCTGACTGCAGCCTCCCTGGGTGTGTGCACTGAGACGGGATCGTTCACAATGTGGTCATGTCAGGGTGACCTGGGGGGATGGACTGTTCTGCAAATATTTACAAATGGGATAATCAAAAACTAGATCTCTGCCCTGGGGGACAGGAAGACACTGAGCCAGCCACAGCTCTGGGTGTGGGAATGTACGCACACAGGTGGAGCCGTCAATGTAGACTTCTAGTTGTTTCAAAATGTGTTGGGGGTCTGGGGGGGTTGTTTGTTTGTTTGGTTCACAGCTCTCTCCAGATACAGAAGGCAGCAGCTCTGAGGAGGAGGAAGACTGTGATGATGAGAGTGAGGATGAAGATGAGGAGGAAGAAGACGATGAGCCGTTATCCCTCAAATGGCCAGAGACCAGAAGAAAACAAGCTGTTTACCTTTTCCTCCTGCCCGTGGTGTTCCCTCTCTGGCTCACATTGCCTGATGTTAGGAACCCAGTAAGATTTTACTTCTTTATGCCACTGCGATGGATACCAAACTCTGGCTTTATTAGCAACAGAGCCACAGGGTTTCTGTTTCTCCTCAGAGATAGCTAGGGCCTCTCTGTACCTATTTCCCACTGATGGTAGTGGGAGCTGGAGCCCCAGTTCTGGGACTGGGGTTGCTTTCAAAGGCAAGAAGTGACGGAAAGCAGGTATTCTTCTCTACCTTCCCCTCAATTTTACAAGGCAATACCAGCAAGCAATGGCTAACGCGGAGTAGCAGAGACTCTTCTAGGACACCGCGGAGGCTGTGCCAGTCCCAGATTTGATAGGACAGAAACCACCACTGCAGCTGGCACTCTCAGCTAGGAGTGGCAGAAGAGAGGCTAACAACAGAATGAGCCCGGAGCCTGAGCGACCCCCTGTCCTCGCCAAGGAGTCAGGCCACGTTGTGTGGGAGGGAGACTGGCAGGGAAGCGTGGGCCGCTGCGTTCATTATACCTGTTCAGAGCTAGAAAACGTCACTCCCCACGTCGGCACCTTTTTTAAAAAAAGCAAACAATGAAAAATGTAAAGAAGAAATAAACAAAAGTAGCTTCTGTGCCTGCCTAGCCCTGGCCATAGAGTCCATGAATCAACAGGAGACTGGATTATCACACACTGCTGCTGACTAGATCCATGGCATTTCATTAGCAGTGTGTAGTCAGAGCACCTAGTGGCACTGGTTACATCAGACATTTCCCCACCTTCACTGCACTGCGACTCCCTTCTGACAACAAAATTACTACACAACCCCAGGAGATGGGACTGAAGCCTGAGCCAGTCCAAACCCCTCCCCACAAGCAGGGGGGGCCAAAGCCGTAACCTGAGTCTTGCTGCCTCTGGTGGTGGGGGGGAGGGGGCAAAGCTGAAGCCTAAGGGCTTCAACCTTGGCCTGGGGGGTCTGTAACCTGAGCTCCGCTGCCCAGGGCTAGAGCCCTTGGGCTTGGGCCTGAGGCGGTGGGGCTCGGGCCTCGGGCCCCAGCAAGTCAAACACCAGCCTTGGTGACTCCCTTCAAACAGGATCACGACCCAGTTTGAGAACCGCTGCTCTGCTCCGTGGCTTCAGGCCATTAGCAGTGAGGGGGAAGTCTGCCCGCTGAACCGTCACATGGCAGGATGCAAGAGCCTCTGTAAAAAATACTGGCTGTGGGATGAAACCCAGTAAAATAGTGTGGACTGAAAACAAAGCCCGGTGAAGCTTGTTTTAAGCAACCACCCGAGGTATTAGCAAAAACCGGGCAACTAGTAGAGGTGTGAAAAATAAAACAAAATTATACCAAAGACTATGGGGCCCTGTTAAAATAATTGCCTGAGGTGAACTGATGGGGGGTGGATAGGGCTGTGGGGAACATCAGACCCCTAACTGTTTTCTTTTCAAACTTGCTTTGAACAGAGATCTAGAAACTTCTTTGCCATCACATTTGTAGGAGCCATTATCTGGATTGCAGCATTCTCCTACCTCATGGTGTGGTGGGCACATCAGGTAAGATGTTCTCTTAATACCTAGAAACAAAGAGGGGTTCAAAAAACAAGGAAAGGTGGAAAAATGCACCACTGTGGCAGACACTTTTGGCCTGGTCTACACCTACAAAGTAAATAGACCTAGCTATGTGGCTCAGGATTGTGAAAAATTTTGTACCCCATGCAACATAATTAGGTCAGCCTAAGAACTGTTCCACCGACCTAGCTTCTGCCTCTTGGAGAGGTGGATTACATTGATGGAAGAACTCTGTTCGTCAGTGTAGGAAGCATTTATACTCCAGTGGCAGCAGCACAGATGTGGTGTTGTAGTATAGATGTTACCCTTTGTTTTCAATGACGTTACAGATGCTGCCATCCAATTAACATTAGAAATTTTGTTCTGGGAGAACCTAAGTGAGAATGTTCAAGTTCATCCTTTTTCATTTCACAAAAGATTAATCCCCCCACCCCCGTTTCTAAGGGAGTTTGTGCATCAGTGGAAGAAATGTCATCAAATTGACAATTCTCTTAATAGCCTTTTTATCAATGCACATTTCTATGGTTGACATAAGTGTTTTATCCTTATCTAATTACATTTCTAAGAATACAGGATCTGATATAGTGTGGTGCTGAGCCCCCTCAGTGCCTCTTGCCTTAATATCAATTTGTTATTCAAGGGGAGATGAAGGTACTCAGCCCTTTGCAGGATTGGGGCCTACAATTTGTGTTTGGTGATATATGGTACATTTAATTTTATAGTTAATCAAACCACGAATCAACAGAAATTGTGGACATCGAACCGCAGTAGAGATGTCAATCAGCAAATGGGACTGTGTGTTCAACGAGGAAGACCACTCAGATAAAGAATTCATCATGATTTGGGACAGTTTTAAATTTGGAGACTAACGATAACTCCACCTCTCCTGGAGATGTTCCAAGACAGAGGTGCGCTGTGCTGCAACTGAACAAACTCCCAAATGGTCTTGCCTGTGAGGCACAACTTGGCAGTTAGAAGGGGGAAAAGGAAATAGATTGCCATTAAAGAAAGGATTTCATATCAAAACAAGCTATAGAATTAGGCCATCTTGTATCTTGTAAAGCAGAAATAGGCTGCAGCCTTTAAAGGGGATTGCAAATAAAATCATAACCCAAATACAGCACCAAGCCTTCAGGAATGAAAAGAGTTAATTATATTCTTTGTTTCTAAACCAAGGACCATTGTTTCTGTTTCTTAGGTTGGAGAAACAATTGGGATATCGGAGGAAATCATGGGTTTAACAATCCTGGCAGCAGGGACTTCAATCCCTGACCTCATCACAAGCGTTATTGTTGCACGTAAAGGCTTGGGTGACATGGCTGTCTCCAGCTCCGTGGGCAGCAACATCTTTGATATCACCGTTGGGTAAGTACTAGCCACATGTTAAGAGTCACGTTTGTTTTGAAGTATAAAACGCTGTATTTCTATTCCAGTCTAAATCGTTACTTTCATGTTGGTTAAAACCAAATTAAAGAGCAGCTGGACAATTAGTTACACACATTCATTTGAACAGATTTCTTTAGTTAATCTGACCCCAAATCTTTAGTTAATCTGACCCCAAAGAGAGGTTTTATAACTAAAAGCCAATGCCAGGTACTGCAGCATAGTGATAACTCAAGACTCAATGGATAACTCAAGACTCAACTCAGTAACTCAATGGAACAGAAGAACATTGACCATGTGATGGGGCAATTCCTGATTGGCCAGACTGTGATGCACAGAGCCCTTGCTGTGGCCTGGATTGCTGCCATGTTACCTGATCCTGCTTCCTCCTCCTGCTCTGGGGCTGCTTCTACAGGTGCCCAGGCTCTTTATCGCTGGAGTCCACTCCGACTGGCTGGAACAGAGCTGCCATCCCTCTAGATTGCTGGGTTAGAGATCTCAGAGAGAAAAGAGGTGATGGTAAAGGAGCGGAAATTTCCTGACTTAATCATTTTATTTCTTCCACTGTCCTGCTGCATGTGGGCAGTGTACTCCCCTCCTGTCTGCAGTTCCTGGAGGCAATTCAAGGCCATAGAATAACCTGTGCTAGCCATGCGCCCGTCTCAGGCCTGCTGCCAGGTGATTCATTCCAAAGCCGTGTGGGAACTTGGAGAGAACGATGAGTAACTGATTCCAGCACCAAGCAAGACTGTACAGGAAGTCCTTGCTTATATGACGGCTGTCCCAATGAAACGTTGACTCTTGGCTGCAGAGCCAGCCTGCAGAGCAGAATTGAGGGAGATGCTGTTAGTGGAAAGGAAATTATTGGGGAAGAAAATTTCTATTCTGCAGCCCAATCTCTCCCCCCCACTTCTGCTACTCATGGGAAGTAACGAGCAGTGAATAGGAGCAGGGAGAGAGAAGAGAACAGAAGGAAAAGAAAAACCCTTCCCTCCTCCCCTCTTTTTCCCCCTCTAGGATTGCTCAGATGGCAAGGTTGTTACTGGATCTTAGGGTGACCAGACAGCAAGTGTGAACAATTGGGAAAGGGGGTGGAGGGTAATAGGAGCCTATATAAGAAAAAGCCCCAAATATCAGGACTGTCCCTATAAAACTGGGACATCTGGTCACCCTACTGGACCACCACCTACAGCACCCTCCTCCCTTGAGACAGGGGTTTCACTCTCAAAGTGAGGTCTCCACCCAGAACTTTGTTTTCTTCATCCATTTGTGGTCTCTTGAGGTTGAAAATAGCACTGATACCCCCAGCACGCATCTGAACAAAGAAGATGCTGGAGTCAAATGCTGAGAAGCGTTCTTCTGGAGGAACGCCCTCCATCGTTCCTATATCCAGGAGGTGGGAGAACTCATTCTGGCCCAGCTTGCGCCTGGCGGGATCGCTGATGCTGGAAGACTGGAAGAAGGAGGGATGGGATGAAGCCTTTAATGCACCAGGGATACTCCTTCAAGCTCTCTCTCATGCCCACTTGTCTGGGGTAGAAGCAACCTGTTCATCTGGAAAGTGGAAAATCCTGTGTCCTGAGTACGTTTGCTGATTGTAATGATGAGTCCTGAGAGGCTGCAGAGCCCCTTAAGGTTTTCTGCTCACTCACTGGGTCCCTTGACATCTCAGTTCTTTTTCCTCTGGAGCCTCTGTGAAGATGAACGAAAGCAGCATCGCTCTCCGATAGTGGGTTTGTAGTTCCTTCTGAGAACGGAAAGGGGAGACGGGAGGGACTGTTTAGGTTTGGCGGGGTTTTCAGTTACTATCTTGTCCCATTTTTTTCTAAAGAGGAGAAATCGTGTAAATTTAACACAGGACTTGTTTAGACTATCTACTGTCCAGGGAGCAAAGCCACGTGTGTGTCCTGGCCACTGAGGTAGAAGCCATGGCTCTGGCAGAAAATCTCATCACATCTACTGGAGCATCTGCCATGAACACTGCTACTAGAGAGATTTTTCTTAAGTATAGATTCAGAGTTGGGTTGGTCTCTGCCCTTAAGGTCCTCCAAGGTCCTCCGGCCATGACCCTGTGGCTCAGAGTATGTGGCTGCTAGTGATGCTCTAAGGATGGCTGAAGAAGCATCAAAGCCCCTTCGAAGGGAGGCTTCCCCCTTCCTGTCCACTGGCTTCTTGGGGAAGAAGTCCCCTTCAGATGGACTAACCCTGTGTGTTGCTAGAGATGCTATGGCAGCATTGACCATAGGCATATCGGTGAGTGCATTCTTTGACTCTCCCAGTTGTAGAATCTGAGAACATGCCTCAATGCTTTTATCGTTTTCAGGAGATTCCCATGCTGCCCTGATTACCTCCCCTAAAGGATGGGGGCGGGGAAATCACTGCCTCGAGGGAGGATTTGGCAGTGAGGTATTTGCTCTGAGGCTGGAACTCAATTGTAGAGAGAACCTTTTTGCACATGGTTACAAACTTCTCAGGGGGAAAAATATTTGTTGCATTTTGTCTCTGTCCTGTTCAGAATCAGTCTGCTAGTTCTCCTTCCACAGCAGAGGAGGTGGTGTCTGAGTCGAAGGTCAGCTCCCTTCTAGGACAGGCCCTTTTGTGACTAGCCTTGAACAGGGCTTGGAGCTCTTTAAAAATTTCTCTCTTTGATTCCTCTCTTGTAGGCTTCTCCTCCTCCCCCCACAGGCCAGGGGAATGGGAATTCAATGCCAGAGTTTCTTGTCTCAAGGTGTGAGGAACGGGAGCTGATTGTGAGCCCTGCTTCTATCCCCATGGCACTTTGGACCCATTTCAGGATGTGGGGTGGGGCCAGGAACCTTGTCCTTAAGGTCCAGAATTGCCCCAGGACTCCTTGTCCCCCAGGCTGGCTGGAGTCCCTAGAGCTGCTCCCTGTTCTGTTCCGTGTGTCCTGGTCATGCTTTTCTGTGGTGGAGTCGCTGCTTCCTGAGGGATACAGGGCCCAAGCTGCCTGTCCGACCCCAAGCTCCACACCCTACCAGTGCTGGGGTCAGCTGCTGACAACAGGCAGGGCATAATTCTCCTTCTGTAGAACCCACTAAAGCTGCCTCTCAGGCTAGAGCCCCATTTGGGGTTAGCCAGGAGTTCTCCATCCTGCTACTACCACATGCTGCTAAATACCTGGTCCAAGAGGAGAGAGAACAAAGCCGGCTGTTGCCTAGTGCCCAAAAACAAAACCCCCCAAAGGCAAAGAAAAGGTCAGGAACACAGGGGATCACCTCTGACTGCCCTTGGTGGCAGAACCAGCCGCAGGCCAGATCAGGGGCATAACTAGCAGGGGCTGTGCTACAATTTTGAACTGCCTCCGGGAACTGCAGGCAGGAAGGGAATGGTCCATATGTAGCAGAAGTGTGGGGGCTGCTGGGCTGCGGAAACAGGAGCAAAGCCAACAGGACAGGAGACACCAGTTGCCAGTGGGCCTTGGCCTGGCATTAGGAGCGGATATATTGGGGAACTAGGTGGCTAGGCAGCACATGCAAAGATAGAAGAGAACAAGTCAGCGGGAAAAAATACTTAGAGGAAGAGAAGCATAAGACCAAGCACTAGAGCAGCAGTTCTCAAACTGTGGGTTGGGGACCCCAAAGTGGATTGAAACCCCATTTTAATGCAGTCATCAGGGCTGTCTTAGACTAGCTGGGGCCCAGGACCAAAGCCCAAGGCTTTCAACCCTGGGCATTGGGGCTTAGGTTACAGGCCCCCTGCCTGGAGCTGAAGTTCTTTAGCTTCCGCTTTGCCCTCTCCCCCCGCCACTGGGGACTCTGGCTGGCTCAGGCTTCAGTTCCTCCTCCCCGCGTCATGTAGTAATTTTTATAATCCAAAGGGGATTGTGGTGCAATGAAGAACTCTTGCATTAGAGAAGCACTTGTATAGGAGTAGGAGTCAGAGATGGACAGTAGAAATAGAGCAGACACAAAATGAGTTGCAAGAGGAGATCATGGGATCAGGTTTCATTACCCCATCCCATGCGGCAGATCACATGTATTGCATTTCAGTCTTATGTTAGCAGCTGGTATTGCTGCAGCAGGTCTGTGAAGGTTATTAAGACGCAGCCCAAGCTCTGAAAAAGTTTGAGCAGGCCCCTGCCTAGGCTACACTGGGCTCACCCAGTAGCAGTTTTTAGGACAGAAACAAAGATATCTTGGCCTAATGCTCAGGATTTAGAGTCAGGAAATCCAAGTTTTATCCCATCTATTACAGGCTTCCTGTGAACGTTTACTCAAGACCCGAGCTCCAAGGCTGTTTTCCTCACCTGTAAAACGGAGACAGGACTCATGTAGCTGACTCTGTGGTACAGAAAGGTTGGATTCATTAATAGTATTGGTAGGATGCACTGAGCTTCCTGAATGAAAGCAGTGCAGAGTACTAGCCCAAATTCAATTCCTAGGATAGAAAGCAAGCTAAGTCAGTTTTAGATAAAACAATGAAAATTGCACATTAAGCTTTTCTGCATGGATTTTGATACCAATTGTTTTATATGTATACATTCAATTTTTCATGAACTTTTAAAGCATTCCTTTAAACTACTTTTCCCTTACTTACAGTTTGCCAGTTCCTTGGTTCCTTTATTCGGTCTTCAATGGACTCAGCTCAGTTGCTGTCAGTAGTAACGGTTTGTTTTGTGCCATTGTTCTGCTTTTTCTCATGCTCTTGTTTGTGATCATCTCGATTGCTCTATCTAAATGGAAAATGAACAAACTATTGGGGCTCACCATGTTTGCTCTTTACTTTGTATTTTTGATTATCAGTGTGATGCTAGAAAATAGAATCATATCCTGCCCAGTTTCTATATGAGGCTTGGGTTAACTGCCATGTGGGCAGCACAAGATGTGATCTCAATATACAGTATGTGTAAATGAACTTGAAAATGGGTTTAAGGTAGTTATGTTTTACTTCTTAAACCAACTGTAAGCTTACTGAAAATTGTGAAAACTAAACTTAGTGAAACTTCTGTTCAAATAATTTCTATTAATATATTTATATGCGTTAATATATATTTGGCCCCAATCCTGCAAAGACTCACACAGGTGTTTAAAATTATATGCACTACAGACAGTCCTATTGAAGTAATAAAATGAAAGACTGAGGCCCTGCCCCACCCCACTTGCAGTAATTAAAGATCCCAGGCAATTTTCAACAGAGTCAGAGTATTATTAGTCTTTGCAGAATCAGGGTCTAAATTATTAATGAAAGGGCCTGACCTTAACCCACTGAAGTCAATGGAGCTTTATCAATGGGTGTGGGATCAGACCCTGACAGTGAAATTCAGTCCTGCAGAGAGCACCAGTGCTGATTTTCTTACACCCCCAAAATAGGGCTTCAGTGGGATGTAAGTGTTGAACAGGCCTTGAGTTGGACCCTGTAAACAGACGGAAATTTCACCCTAAACTCTTTGGAGAAAGAAAGAAAGAAAGAAAGATTTCTATGCCCAGTGGAAGAAGCCTTTACATTACACAGCAATCCTGAAAGATATCCACTCTGCCCCATTATAAATAGGCATCTAATCCTGCAATGTGATGCCTAAACTCATGAAGTCCTACATAAACCAGTCAGACTCCATGTGCACCTAAGAGTCCATTGGTACAGGCTGCTTTGCAGGATTCGGGAATTAGGAGAGCGCACTGCAAGGCAGGGAAAGGCACAGAAGACAGGAAGTGAAACTATTAAAAGAGAGGCAGGTGAAATGATCTTATATTACTTTTCACCCCCTGAAAGTGATTGTATTCAACTCCTGTTAGCACTAATGTGTTTTGCATAAGTATGTCACATGAATAAATGCTAATGGTCATCCATCATTATCAATTAGCCTGTATGATTTAAGGTTACCAATGCCTCAATTAAATCAGCAAAGTGATGAGAAACTATAGATGCTTCTGTCATTCTTAAACCATTTAATAAAAATGTAAATGAGCATAACCATACTGAGAACTTTAGCTTTTTATTTACTTGTAAAACTTTGAACTTTTATTCTTTTGGATGAGACAAAAAGGTTTTTCATTGTGAAGTGACCTATATATTTTAAATGAATTACAAAACAAAATAAACATCCAGCAAACTGATGTTCTTTTTGGTAAATAAAATTTAAACATTACATATTTACAAATCTACAACCATTCATTTAAAAAGTGCTGTTTGCAAACTAACAAAGTACCATTTTAAAATCCAGGTGAGAATATTACAATATCTAGAAATACGCCCTCTCTGTAATTAAAATTTGTACCTTCCTTTTGTTATACAAAGATTTTGAATGCAGAAATTGTTCCTTTCTTTGGGGTAGAAATTATTTCATTTGTCCATGGAAATTTAAGAAATCATTTTATTGCAACTGTCCCAAGAACAAACCTAATAAGCATTGGGCAGTATTTAACAGTCACTGAGAAAAATTTCCACATCTAATAGCATCTCATTCATAGAATATCAGGGTTGGAAGGGACCTCAGGAGATCATCTAGTCCAACCCTCTACTCATCATTCATCCCTAACAGTATTTTTTCCCTCTGCTGCTATGGTGGAACAAGAGAAAAGCATGTGTGTGTGTGTGGGTGTCTCTCTCTCTCTCTCTCTCTATTGCACTGACATGTAACACACTTATTTAAAGTTAATGAAAAGAAGCACTATATAGTACACACAATATTTTACAATTTTTAAAAATGAAAATATATTCCAGAAATACTAGAAAACATATTCATCCTAGCAGTACTGGAAAACAATCAAAATGCATTTTTAATAAAGGACAGCAAATGCTGAAAAGAAAATTATTTCAATATTGGATTGTATGATGCTTAAAAACTTTCCACCTTCAGGACCTACATTCTGACCACCACATTATAACAATCTGAATGAGGAGAATTTCTCAATCATCTAAAAATGTATCAGTTCTCAGATATTTTATGTTTCACAAACAATCTGGAAAAGGGATAAGTAATGAGGTGGCAAGGTTTGTAGAGGATACAAAATTACTCAAGATAACTAAGTTCAAAGTAGACTGCGAAGAGTTACAAAAGGAATCTCACAAAACTGAGTGACTGGGAAAAAATGGCATATGAAATTCAGTGTTGATAAATGTGAAGTAATGCACTGGAAAACATAATCCCAACTATACATACAAAAATGATGGGGTTGAAATTAGCTGTTACCACTCAAGAAAGAGATCTTGGAGTCATCATGGATCATTCTCTAAAAACATCTACGCAATGTGAGAAGCAGTTGAAAAAACTAATAATGCTAGGAACTATTAGGAAAGGGATAGGCAATAAGATAAAAATATCATAATGCCACTATATAAATCCATGGTGTGCCCACACCTTGAATATTGCATGCAGTTCTGGTCATTCCAGCTCAAAAGGATATTAGAAATGGAAATTCTATGTTCTTATGTTACAACGTTTCTGCAGTTGACTGACTTGGAACAGGTTTTGCGAAAGGAGTATTTAACAGTTAAGTGTATAATGATTTCATTTGATAAATAAAAATGACATGATATATTAATCTAAAGCAAGCACAACTAAACATCAGCACCCTTTTAGAAATGCAGTTTTAAGAGGGCAAGGGCACACTAAAATTGCTTGCCTGAAATAAGGAGACAAATACAATATTTTTATGTTACATTATGTGCTTTCAATATAATACTGAAGGGACTTTTCATACCTCCTTAAGCTGGCAAACTTATTTGGTCTTCTGCAGTTAGGTAGTAGAAAGTACTCATAAGCAAGCTGGGCTATAGGATTGGGCTATGTATTAAATAGGTTGATATTCTGTGCTAGCACAAGTGCATAGTTGCAACGTAATGCACTATCAAATGAGAATTGGTTTGGAGACCAAACTCAGATACTTGTGCCAGTACAGGCTAACTGCTCAATCTAAACCATGAAGCCTGCCTCATACCTTTCCAAGTACCTCTATAACACCAATGACAGCTCTGGAGAAACAGCTTGTTCTCCTTCATGGCTATTAGGTATATAAAATGGTGATTATCAAGTAGTAGTAATTGTAGCAGGAAAGAGGATTTAAGGAAAGTGGTATAACACTGTACTATACATAGCACAAATATGTAGGTAGTTATTTACATACATTGCAACTATTGTAGTTAACTTTTACTTGGTAAATACAATGTAGCTACAGCAGAACATGCATACATGTTACTACATACTTACAATGAGTAAGTTCAAAAGTAATGACTATGTATTCTGCACACTTGCTTTGAAGACTGAGTTGAGCATGTTAGCAGTGTATTTATGTATCGTAACTGATGATTAATAGGATAGTTTTACATCATCAGTGAAGAATACTTTTCAGAAAATGTAGACACTACAAAATAAAGCATCACGAACTTTTAAAATAATTAAGCATGTGAAAACTGGTGGTAAATGTAACGTTGCTATCTCCACCTAAAGAAAAAAATAGCTACACAATTATCAGCATCTTAGAAAAGAGCTATTATTAAATGAAAGCTGAATCCAAAAAGACCAAACATGGATCAAGATGTATTTTGCAGGTAAACTGCAATTCTTGACATTTTAAAACTTTTTGCTTAAAGCAACATCCCCTTACTCTTTTGAAGAGGGATTTGTAGGTGCTTTGAAATAACCCTCTAAAGGTCTAATCATATTTCCATTCAATAATAATAATGATGTCAATAGAACTTTTCAATTTACTTCAGTGGAAATAGGATGGAGTCCTCATTGCCCCTCGTTAACTCTGACAAGATGGCAGGAGCGAGTGTCTGGAGCAATGCAAAAAACTCCCACAAAAAAGTATATTTATCTTTTCCGTCTAGGTAAGTCTCATGGTAGGGTTGCTCTGGGAAATTAGAAAGGTTGAGAGATGTCTGCAGGCAGGCAAACCCAAACTCATCTCTCAAAGACTGAAAGAATGTCTTCTCCACCTCTATGCTGCAGGGGGTAAGAAAAAGCTTGATACTCTGATACTTTATACATAAAATCCGCTTTCTGGTGTGTAGCTGCTGTAAATGAGTGCGTAACATTTTCTGAAATTTCTAGAGCTTCAAAGCATGAGCCAGAAGTCATGACTCCAAGGTGGAGAGTTATGTAGCAATATTTTCTTTACAGAGTTACTGTGTTGCCTGTGAAATATAAGATCAGCCATTCCAAATATTCCTTATTACATACTGCATATCCCAACGGATTAAAGTCCCTATATATTTCATGTAGCATACTTGCCATATCTATTTTCTTATTTATTTATTTATTTTTTAAAAAGAGTAACTTTTGACCAGAATGAACCAAGTGCCATGTTTAGGGTATTTGCAAACATACCTACACCTCCATATACAGGACTGTACACTATATATTTTATGTGGACTTATTTTTGTAAGCTATTTTCTATATATCTTGTAATATATATCCATAGATATATTACATTAGTGAATGCCAGCAGCTAAAACACATTGGATCTCCTTGAAGTAAATTGTAGGATCCTTCAATGTATTACAGAATTTTGCGGAGGACTTCTACAGAAATAAAGATGCTATACAGAGTCAGTGTGTTGTTAATCATATTTTTTACACAAGTTTGCCATACTTTTCATCTGATTGCAGTGGTAGTACATAATTCTGTGTGTGCAAGAGAAATACTGGCCCCAGAATGTTACCTAGGACAGTGCTGAAATTACAGACCACTTCAAAACCAAATTATTATTTCAAAACCTAACTGGACCAGTTACTATAAATAGCAGGAAAAAAAATGAGCACTGTATTGCTTATGCAATAGTTCATTTAAAATTCACTAGTCACTCAAAAAATTAAAAAAATATCTACTTAAACAATTTAAAATATGTATAATACAACTTCATATGCTCTTCATAACATTTTGAATATTCTATGTGAACAGATTTGCAGAATTTAGTTCACTCTTGCTAGTTTCAGTGCATCATTTTTGTCTGCCTCTCCCAAATTTTATTTAAAGGACTGTAAAATGTTGTTCCTTGTTAGAGAACTGATTTAATTTAGGGTTCCCTATTCCACAAAATAATTTGCAGAGAGAAGCAAGGAGAGGATAGTAGTATTTGGCCCCTTCTTTGCTCATTGTCCATTTTTGTAACTGTACAGTTACAACATTTTTTCCAGTCTTCTGACACAGTACATTTGTAAATAAGTTTTCGAACACTGAAGAACGAGACGTTTTCTGTGACTTTACACATGTATACAATATATATATATATTTTAAAGATATGGTTCTCCAAAAATCTTTCGGCATTCCATCACTCCAGTACTTGGTGGTCTATCACAGTTGTGAGTGCTCTTGACTTGATTAGCTGTGAGACGATCATAAGCCATTTTGTACTCTCTGTCAAAAGCATCTGTGAAAATACGAAAGAAAATCTACGTATTGCACCATACTTACACAGATGCTAAGATAGGGTTACCACCTTTTTAGTTGCTCGTAACCAGATCCCTGAGGCCCTGTGCCCCTGCTCCTCCTCTTCCCCCAAGGCCTTGCCCTATTGCTCGCTCCTCCCTGCCCCATTACTCCTCACACCCTGTCACTTGCTGCCTCCTCTTAAGGATCTTGCCTGCAGGTAAGAGGTGGCCCCAACTCAGCAGGGGCCAGCATAAGTTAATGACCCACCGCTTCCCCATGCCCCGTGGTAATCAGACTTTTGGTTTGGGTGCCATTTAGAGTTGCCAGGTCCCCTTTTTGATTGGACTTTCTGGTAGAAAGCTAGGCACCGTGCGATCCTAAATCACACCCAGACACTGAAGCCAAAAACTGGATTGTCTGGGTAAAACCTGGACAGGTGGCAACCCTATGCAAATAGTACAGTCGGCCCTATTTTCATGAAACCTCATAATAGTACTTAATAAGTATTACT